>JAWWEU010000037.1:289425-304335 GCA_035583155.1 Acropternis orthonyx | reverse complement strand
GCCCCCCCTCCGGCCCCGTCTGTTCCCCCGCACACACTGGGCATTGCCCCCGCTCCGCGGTGCTGTACCCTCCAAACCCTCCAGCACACCCCGAGGCGGTTCCCACTTCTATCCTCCATCGCCTTTGGGGAGCTGGGCCCCGCAGTCCATCTTCCCCTGGGGTGCTGCCCACCATGTCCCACTTCTCCCTAGCACCCAGTGAGGTGCCCTGTCCCCCCCCCCCGCTGCGCCCCCGGCGGGGCTGTCCCCCCACCCCTATGCGCACACTGCGTTGCTGCCACCCCTATAACCTCCCTTCTCCCCTACACTGGAATGCTGCCCCCCATTCCTGCCCCCTTCGTCCTCCACCATTACAAACACTGGGGTGTGCCACCCCACATTTTCGTGGACTCGAGGATCCTGGACCTCTTTTCCAAACTTAACAATTCCGTGATTTCCACTCCCCCACCATTTCCAACCCCCTCAAACTGGGGTGGTGCCCCTCTTCTTGCACTGCCTCCCCGTCCTGGGCAGCCTTCCCTGCCTCCTGCGCTCTGCCAACAGCGGGCACCAGCCCAAAGCTGCCGGTAACTTTCCATTATTCGGGCTCCAGTTCCGGGCAGCTCCGCTCTCTGGATCGATGTGCCTCTGGCCGGCACCCCACCGTCACTGGGGTGGGCGGTGTCTCCCCACCCACGGCAAGGACGGCCCTACCAGAGGCCACAGGCTGGGGATGCACCGTCCCCCAGGCAAGGCGGCAGAGGTCCCTGTCCCTGCTGGCAGCTGGGGACAGTGTCCGGCTGTCACATGCTTGTCATGTGCTTGTTACGTGGTGTTAAAAACACTGCAGAAAGGGCTTTTTGGGGTGGGGTGGGGTGTGAGTCAGGGTGGTGATGCAGGTGCTGCCGCTGGCAACCTTATCTCTGATGCACACCCGGGTGCTGCTTATCGGGGACCCTCATGTGCCATGGTGGGTGCCACTGCCCCTTGCTGCTGCTGCTGCCAGACATCCCATGGGAGCAGGTAGTGTGTGAAGACAGCGCTGGCATGGGAGTTGTGTGGGGGGAGGCAGGGCTGCACCGCTCCAAACTGGGCTGCAAACTTCATATTTTTATATAAAAACTTCATAATACCCTGCGGCAGCCCAGTGGGGGGGTGGGTGTTTTGAGGGTCTGTAGCAGTGGTGTTTCTTCCCTGAACATGCATCTGTGGTCCAGGCACCGTGTTCAGCATCCCTGTGGGCCTGAGCTGGCAATGCCAGGGCTGCCAGGCTGCCACTGCTGCCCTCCATGCCTGCCTGTCCCAAGGGCTTTCCTGTGGTTGACCACAGAAGACTTTCACAGGCAGGTTTTGCTCGCTGAAAGGTGCCTGTGGTTTGTGTGCTGGCTTGGCTGTGCAGGTCCCCACCCCACACCAGATTTTTGGGTTTGCATGTGTGGTACTCCTTGCTAGATGAGTTCTGCCTGCCCTGTGTGGGCCATTCGCATGCAAGAGTTTGGCAAAGCCCATTCTCTGCACCCCCTGATGCACCCCTGTCCAAGTCCTGGTGGGATTTGCCTGGATATTGGCAAAAAGTTCTTCTCCCAGAGTGTGGTCAGGCACAGGAACAAAGTCCCCAGGGTGGTGGTCACAGCCTGAAGCCTGACAGAGCTCAAAGGGCCTTTGTACAATCAGGAACATGGTGGGATTTTTGGGGGTGTCCTGTGCAAGGCCAGGAGTCGGACTCAGTGATCCTTGTGGGTTCCTTCCAACTCAGGATGTTTTGTGATTCTATGAATGCTGTCCTGGAGGTTACCCAGGGATATCACAGAACGGGAACAAAGCCCAGGATGGCATTGGAAGGATTGTGTTGGACCCTACCCCTTGCCAACCATTACTCTGGGTCCTCCTTGGCTCTCTTTGTAGCAGAATGCCAAATTCTCAATGCTCCTGCCAGGGCTGGGGCTGAGTTGGGCTGTGTGTGGTTGAGAGGGGCCAGGAGCCCTGGCTTTTGGCTGCTGGACTATGGAGCTGTTTCCTTCACTTCTGTAAATGCTTCAGGGTTGGGCCCTGCTGCCAGCCAGGAAGCAGAGGCACAAACCAGGAGCAGCCAGCAGGTGTTTTGGCCTCCTGGTGCCACCTCCTGTTGCTCTTCTGGAGCAAGCTGGATATAATGGCAGGAAAATACCCTTTCCACCCCACTGATGGGCTGTGAGCACTGTTTCCATAGGCTCTCTGTCTGGGAACAGCAATGCAACATGGGGAGGAACTGGCTTACCCTGCCTGCCACAGGCATCCTGCCTGCCCTGCCCAGGCTGGCATCCAGGGCTCTGCCTCCTTGTCCCTGGAGGCCTCAGCAATGTGCTGAAGGCTGTTGCCAGGTTATGGTGACACAACTGGAAAATAAGTGTGCTGCAGGCAACAGAGCCTGGATGCTGCTCTGCTCCTGGGGCTGGGGGCTTCAGGATGGGGGTGGAGAGGCAGTGCTGCAGCTGGGCAGGAGCTTCTGGTACCTATGGCATGAAAGAGGGAGCCCTCCTCCATAGTGGAGGGGGCTGTGGTCCCCCAGCAGCCTTGGGGCCATTGCTGGCCAACAGGCATCCCAAGACTGGAAATAGGCCAGGGTTGTGCTAACACAGGGAAGGACAATCCTGGCTTGAGCATTGTCAGATGCTGTTTGGGCTCTGCCATGCAGCACGTGGACTTGACTTCCTCTAGAGATTCCTTGTGTGGACACCTGATACCTGTCCCAGTGTCAGATCACCATCCAGCCTGGCCAATCCTGCTCCTAGAGCTGCTGCCATCCCTGCCTAATGTTCTGTCAGCATATCACTGGGATCATGGGGTGGCTTCTGTTTAGCTTGAAGCCCTCTTGAGGGGGTCCTGTGGTGGTCCTGGGCTGCTGTGTGCTGGCAACTTGTGCATGGAGTAGGTTGAAGGACTAGTCTGCCAAGAGCTTTACTTTAATCTTCCCTGCATGATTTTAAGTACCTCTCATAGCTCTGAACTGGACTTCATGTAACCATGAGTTTTTTCCTCGGATGTGGTCACTCAGGGACGACAACTCCCTGGTCCCGCATCCCCTTTGCCAGACTCATCTGCTGATGAGCAGAACAAACACACTGTCCTGCTGGTACCCTCCAGTTAATCTCCAGGGCCAAAGGGATTATTTCTGACAGTGGGACCTTTGTGCTGTTCCTGAGGTGGTTTATTTAGCCTAATCCAAAACTTCCTGAAATCCCCTACAAGCTGTGTCAGCTGGATTACCCTTCCCACCCATTCATCAGGCTGTGGCAAGACCTCATAAACTGCTTTAGGCCAGTGTGAGCTCCCAGGTCCTGAGGCTCAACCTTGAGGTTGCTTCTTTCTGGATACAGCCTGCCAGGAGAGTTTAGGCAGTGCCTGGACATGGGTCCTGCTCTGGGAGACTTGCTGTCTGTTTGCAGAATGGATGGCCAGGTATGAGCCAGATTCAGTGGCACTTGGTGGGTGATGGAATGGCTTTACTGGCCAAGATTAATGTTGCAAAGTGAGCAGCTGATATCCAGGATGAAGTTATTTCTTCAGCTGGAATGAGCTTCCATTATTTAGGTTATTGCAAAACAGCAGAGTGAGCACCATGGCACTGCTTTGAATGCCCCCCTAGGGGATGAAGGAAGGGCTGGTGCAGTCATGCAGCAGGAATGCTGCTGGAAAGGGTGTGTTTGTCTTCCGGAACACAAAAGGAAAAACACTCCAAGGGTGCTGTTTGCTAATTGAGCTGTGTGCTTTTGCTGGAGAATGTTTTGCTCCAGGCCACTTGTCCAAGGCATGCCTTGGGCTCAGAGCTCTCCTCAGCTATGGCTGGAACCTGCCCACAGAACCCACGTCTGTGTGTCCTCATATCCTCAGTGTCCAGCTGAAGCCATCCCCTGCACCACATCGCCTGCTCCAAGGGGACCTTCCACCTGCTGAGGGCTTTGCTGGCACATCCCATCCATGCATGTATATCTCTCCTTCCTTTCCTCCACCCTCTCTATTTGGGGCCTGAAAGCTGCTTTTCCTGTCCTCAGGGGAGAAAAATCAGGGAGCAGAACCTGCTAGACGTGGTGCCTTCTCCTCCCTGTGAGCTCCAGCTGCTCCTGCCCCAGCTCTCCTCGGTTTTTGTGGCACTTTATGCAACGTGGAGCCGTTCCTGGCTCCAGGGAGCCAAAGCGAATGGCTTGTTTCTGCTTGTTTATGGTTACAGTAGCTCCTAATCCCTGTCACAGGGTTTCCATGTGGGAGAACATGTCCTGGGACCATGTCACATGCCTCTCCACCCTCTTGTCAGAGCCTGCTGGCTCCAGATGGATGACTTTGCTGTTTTGCTCAGTGTGCTTCCCCCTTGTTGGGCATGGCCAGTTTTGGGACAGTGATGCCAAGGCAGAGACCTCCTGGAGGAGATGGCTCTGCTGTCCCTCAGGGCTGCTATCCAGGGGCTGGCCCTGTTCCTGGGTGAGACCTCAGGACTGTGGCTGGGGTTAAGGTGTCAGGAACAAGGCTTAGCTGCTCAAGTTCAGGAAGGATCTCGTGACTTGGCCAGCATCCCCTGGACTGCCAGAGCCCTGTTATCTCTGTGGCAGAGAGCTTGGATTTAAATTACATCTGAGGTCAGCTGGAGTTGAAGCTGAGATGTTTGTCAGTCGTTGGCTGATTCCAAGGCACAGAGGAGTGTGGGGCAGCAGGACACCCTCAGCTCAATGTGCTCTGGATCTGGAGGAGCATTGTGCTTCATACTCCAGCTGCTGGTGCCATCAAGGTGGAGAGGCACTGGGTTGAGCTTTGGTGCCACCACAGCAAGGACCATGAGCTGGTTGGAGATGGAGCATCCCAGTCCTTGTCCTTGCCATGGGGTGGGCTGTTAGAGAGCAGAGAGAGAGACAGAACATCCTCACTGTGTTGCCTCAGGACCTTCAGGTCTTTCCTGGATGGATTGTAAAGCCCTGTTCCATTCCACGAGTGGGTTTGGGGCATCTGACCTGCCAGCTGGATCCCCTTGCCAATGGGATGGCAAGGGAAGAGCAGGGTCCAGCACCAGGATGGTGGCACAGGAGCCTCAGAGCTGCCCTGGCCATCAGTGTGGGGTTGCAGGGGGTTGCTGACCCGGCCCTTATCTTCCCTGTTTCTCTTCTTAGCTCCCGCACCTCTGCAGCCGACAAGGAGACGGGAGGTGAGTGACAGGAAGGTCCGGCTGATCTGAGCACTGTGGGCCTTATGTTGTGGGAGAAGGACCCAGCTCCCACAGCCTCAAAAAATGAGCTGGATGAGGAACAATGTGGTTCCTCGCCCAATCCTGCTCCTTGTCAGAGACTCAGCCTCTGCTCAGGCACAGAGCAGGCAGGGCATGTGTCAGCCCTGGGGGTTCTTCCAAGGTCCAGGCCAGAGTCCTTCCCTGCACCCATGGCAGAAGCTCCTGGGGAAGCTGTGGGAACTTGGTGGGGCTGCATGGACCATCTCCATGCTCTTCCACCCTAGGAGCAGAACAAAGGGAGAAGCAATACCGAGCCCATCAGGGATTTGGGGATCACCGTGGTGGGGTCACTGGTGCCCACATCTATTTCTACACTGATGAGGCCAAGTGTGACCAGCACATGGAGACTTTCCTCCGCTGCATCGATGCCTCAAGTGAGTGTTCCTTGTGTCCTAGGCAGCCCCACTGTGTTGGGGACTGCAGGGGTGCCTCGGTCCCACAACCACCCTATCTCAGGTACCTCCCTCCTGCCCAAGTACCCTGCTGATGGGCTGACTCTGTCCTTCTGGCTCCATCCAGGTGGCAGCTCAGAGGACGGCTTCTCCGCCATCAAACTGACAGCACTGGCCAGACCTCAGTTCCTGGTGAGTGCCAGGGCTGTGACTGGGTGAGGTGGAGCAGAGCCAGGGCCACAGAGGATGCCTCTGCTGGGGCAGATGCCAGGCTTGCTGTGGTGGCATGTCTAGTAATGGCAGAGAGGAGCAGGCGCCAACAGGCTGTCTCCTGTGTGCCCAAGTACCCCTACAGATCCTGCCTCAACTTCTGGAGAGATACAAAGAGCTCAGAAGTTTAAAGGTCCCAGCGTGAGGTGGGGGGAGTGAAAGGGGGGTGGTCTGAACCGCTTGGCTTGGCCAAGGTGCCCCACTCTAGGTCAGTGTCTGCCTCAGACTTGGTATGACCTTGCAGAGCCCTGGCACAAGAGGAGGCTCCAGCTTGGGTGTCTCACCTGGAGCTCTGTCCCCACAGGAGCAGTTCTCAGAGGTGCTGGTGAAGTGGCGGAGGTTCTTTCTCCAAATGGCCGCAGAGCAGGGCCAGGCTGGGCGGGCAGTGCTGGAGATGAAGCTGGAGGTGGAGAAGCTGCAGGTGAGGTGAGAGGGCCCGAGGGAAGCTGTACTGCTTGGCATGCACTGTAGGAGGTGGCTGTGGACACAGAAGTCCCAGAGCAGCCTTGAGCTGTGGCACCCTAAGCACACAGACCCCTATAGCCCCTGATGTTCCTTTTGGTGGCAGGAGGCACTAGCCAACCTCGGCATTGTGACCAAGGCAGAGAGCCAGGAGTGGTTCATGAGCGAGAGCCTGGGCACAGGCGGGTAAGGTGCCTGGGACCTGTGGGTGCTGCAGGGTGGGAACACTGGGGGACCTTGTCCCTGTCCCTGGGGCAGCAGCAATGGGAGGTCTCCAAAGGCCAGCACTGGTTCAGCACAGCAACCAAGTATAGAGAAGGTTTGTGTGGATGTTACAAGACAGATCAGGGTGGCATGTGTTGTGGCATCCTGCTTTCTGGGGTGGGTTGGCAACTGGTAGAGAACCCTCACCCCTGCAAGACACCGGTAGGGACGTGGCTCTCTGCTCCTAGCACTGTGGATCTACTGGACTGGAACAGCCTGTTCGACAGCCGCACCAAGATCTCCAAGCCTCTGCTCATCCCCAACAGGCAGGTGGGTACCCCCCTGTGCTACCCCCAGAGTTGTCACGCAGGGAGTTTGGGGAAGCAGAGTGTGGGTCTCAAGCTCTTCCCAGTAGGTTGCTGATTGCATCTGTGCTGCTAGAGCCTGGTGATGCTGTGACCACAGTGTCCAACCACCAGGCTGGCAGAGCGGGCACCCTGTCATGCTGTGCTTGCTGGTGGGGGCTGGGGGTTGGGGTGGATAGCAACCCTGGGGATGGGCTCCCTTCAGGGGGGTTTGTGTCTCCCATGGGCAGAGCTGGATGCAGGCAGCGTGCCACAAAGCTGTGCTTGTTTCAGACTGGGCAGCTTGAGCCTCTGCTCTCACGCTTCAGTGAGGAGGAGGATCTGCAGATGAAGCGGATGCTGCAGCGCATGGATGTCCTTGCCAAGGTGAGGGGGCACTGGGGTTGATGGAGCCACAGTGGGAGACATGGAGCAGGGAGCCCTATGAACCCAACACGTGAGTCATTCACTGCCCAGAGAGCCATGGAGAAGGGTGTGAGGCTGATGGTGGACGCAGAGCAGAGCTACTTCCAGCCAGCCATCAGCCGCCTCACCGTGGAGACACAGCGCCACTTCAACAGGAACCAGGCCATAATCTTCAACACCTATCAGTGCTACCTGAAGGTGAGATCCGGCACCTTCCAGCGCCTGCTGGCACAGATGGGTGGAGACCTCAGCTCCCAAAGCCATGGCGATGCAATGGCACAGCTGCTGAAGTGAAGGAGTGGCACTGATGTTGTGATGGCCTTGTGCCCTCTCTTCCACCTGGTGGCAGGAGGCTTACGACAATGTGACAGTGGACCTGGAGCTGTCACGCCGAGAGGGCTGGCACTTCAGCACCAAGCTGGTCCGTGGTGCCTACATGGAGCAGGAGCGGGAGAGGGCGGCTCAGATGGGCTATGAGGATCCCATCAACCCAACCTATGAGAAGACCAACGAGATGTACCACAGGTAGGGGACAGCCCCAGCTACACTCCTTTCTTGCCCCAGTAGGTACAGGTATGATCAGCTTCACCAGAGGACTGTGCTGCCTTACAGGTGCCTGGACTATGTCCTGCAGGAGATCAAGCACAGACGAAAAGCCAATGTGATGGTGGCATCTCACAATGAGGACACAGTGAAGTTCACCCTGCGAAGGTGGGTGCTGGGAAGGCAGTGTGGCGAGGCAGAAACTAGTGGCTTAAGGGACGTGGGGGCTCATCAGAGCTGTGGTGAGATGTCATGTGGCTTGTCAGGTCCTCCCTGAGCTCACCTGGGGAGATCCTGGCTCCCAACTGGTGCCCAGAGCTTTAGATGATGCTAGGAGCTAGTGTGCACCACAGGAGCTGTTGTAAAAACAAATCCCTCAAGTTCTACATCTCAGCATCCATCTGGGACATGGTCAGTGCTATGCTGTCCTATTTGGAGGTGATCTCCAGTTCTCTGGTGGGACACACTGCCACAGTGAGCTCCATGCTATCTCTGTTCTCCCCTAATGCTGAGGCTTGGTTTGCAGGATGATGGAGCTTGGGATCCATCCCTCAGAGAAAAAGGTGTGCTTTGGGCAGCTGCTGGGCATGTGTGACCAGATCACCTTCCCCCTGGGTGAGTGATGGGGGGAGGGGCTTGGCAGAGGTGTTCCTGCCCAGTCTGGGTCCCTGGGGTCTCCCTGAGCAGCTGCTGTGGCATCTAGAGGAAGGAAGGAAGGAGCGAGCTTGCCCCGTCATAGAGCAGGACTGGCTGAGCACAGTGCCTTGCTGTGAGGAGTGCTGTGACCCCTGTGTGGGGTTTGGGAAAATGTAGATGAGGATGTAGGTGGAGAATCGCATCTTTCTGCTGGAGTTCCGTCAGCCTGTGGTGCCTGGGAAGGGACATTCCCACTTTGGACTCTGAGTGGAGATTGCAGTGCCCAGGGTGGGGCAGAGACTGATCCTAGCAGAGAGCGCTGCCCTCTTGTACCTCCTTGGTCTGGGGTTGTCACTTGGCTCCGTAGGAGGTGCACACTCTCTGCTACTGGGGTGGCACCAGTCTCTTGCATGACCTTGTCCTCAGCTGCTGGCCCAGGCAGCAGAGCAGCATTCCCGGGGACCTGCACAGAGGGACACGCAAGGGTCCAAGTATCAGGTCACTGACTGATCCCCCTGCCCACACCAATGGCCAGAGCAGAGTCCCAAGGCCAGGAGAGCAGCAGGAGGCAAACTGGGCAGTTGTCCAGCACAGACGCTGCTCTGTCCCGGAGTTCCCTCGGAAGCAGAGTTTGGCCGCCCGTCTACAGCCTCCTCCGGTCATGCTGGAAAAATGTGTTAACTTGATGTTTCTGGTTGAACGCTCCTTGAGCTGGCCCAGCCCCGGCTGCCGACATTCCCAGGGCTCCTGGTGACCTCGGCCCGCTCCCTCTGGCGCCTTCCCAAGCTCCCGGTGCTGAGCCGGGAGGGATGCGCCGCAGCTCCCCCTCCCAGTGCCCAACCGCATCCTCCTGCGCATCCATCCCTGCTCCACCCGCACAGTCCCAGAAAAACGGCAGAGCTGGCAGGAAACGGACAGTGGCCTTTTTTTTAACTCCCCCCGCCCTTTTCTTTTGCTTCCTCCCCCCTTTTTGTCCCACCCCCTTTTTCTTTTCCTCCCCTCCTCCCCCCCCTTTTTTCCTTCCCCCACTTTTCCCTCTGTTTTTCCCTCCCCCCTCACCTCCCTTGCCCCTCCTTGCTCCCTTTTTCCCTTTTGCTTGCCCTCTTTCTTCCCCTTTTCACATATCTTCCCTTTTTTTTTCCTTTTCCCTTTCACACTCTCCCCTCTTTTTTCCTCCTTTTTATTTTCTTTTTCCTTTTTTCGCATTTTTTTTGCTTTCTTGGCACTTCCCTGACCAGCTTCTCTTCCTCCAGGCCAGGCTGGCTTCCCTGTGTACAAGTATGTGCCCTATGGCCCGGTGAACGAGGTGCTGCCCTACCTGTCCCGCAGGGCCCAGGAGAACAGGGGCTTCATGCAGAGGGCAAACCGGGAGCGGGACCTGCTCTGGAAAGAAGTCAAGAGGCGCCTCCTCGCAGGAAACCTCTTCAGCCACTGACCCCAACTGTGGCATCCAGCCTTGGGGCTCCTGTGCCTTTAGCCAGAACCACTGTCACCATTTCCCACCCCAATTCTGCTGCAGCTACCCCCAGCACCCTTTGCCCTTTGAGAAAAGTGTCCTTGTTGCTGTTGAACCACGCACATCTTCCGGCAGTCACTGCTGTGGGGTTGCCCCAGCTGGCACTGCCCCAGGGATGTCCCTCTGCCATCCCGTGGCCTCTCGAACTGTCCCACAGGTGATGCTGGGGCTGTCCTGCCAGCCCCGCCCCATGCCTTGGTGAGCGCTGTCCCGGAGTTTTCCCCTCGCAGGATTGCACGGGGAGGTTTATCTGCCTGCTACATGCCATGGGCTCAGGTCCATGTGGGCTGGGTGACCTGGGGACAAGCTGGCTGAAGCCAGCAACCCCTCCAGCCTCTGCTGGGGCTGGGGCTTTGTCACTTCCACCTGTGAAGGGGCTGGATCAGTCCCTTCTGCCTGTCCCAGGACAGCCACTCCCTGCCTGCTCACCAACTTTGCACTGACCAGAGCTGGGCAGCCCCCATCCCACCCGGACAACCTGAGCCAAAGCCTCCTGGTGTTGTCCATCCTCATACACAAGTCCAGCAGAGCAGGAGGGGCCAGGGAAGTGGGCTGGGCCCATTCTTGTGCCATTCCTGCCCTGCCCACAGTCCCTGGATCCAGTGATGGACTAGGGTCAGTGGGAGCACCAGGAGCTGGACCACAGCTTGGCTCTACTGTACACTGGATTTGCAGAGAATAGAAATGATTAAATCACAACTGTTCCTGCTCCTGTTTCTTCCTCAGAGTTATTGGGCAGCTGCCTGACTCCACACTCTGCCGTGGTCTCAAAAGAGGGGGTTAGTGCTGCTCTCAGTCCTCTCCAGCTGCACACTTTGGCTGGAGTCAGGGCTTGGGGAAAGGAGCCAGAGATGGGCTGTACCAAGTGAGGCCAGACTGCCTGGGACAGGGAGTGGAGAAGCTGGGAAGGTGCCTGTGATGGGCTTTAAAGGAGCTGGAAGCCCTGGCGCATCCTCCTGCCTACAGAGGAAGGTGTGGCAGCATGGGAGAGCCTCTCCCCACCCTGAGACCTGCTTTTGGGGGATGTGCACCCTGGAGGCTTTCCTACCTCAACTGAGGGGCAGTTATTCCTGGGCTCTGCAGGACCAAAGGCATCTCTGGGATTCCCTGCCTAGAGCTGTGGCAGTGTCTCCTTTTTCTATGGGTCAGTCCCTCTGTTTCTGGTGAGCCACCCACACCAAAGGGGTGGTGTTTAAGCTTCCAGAGCTGTTCACCTCCTGCATTTTCTCTAGCTGAGACTTTCCTACCTTAAAAACACCTGCAGTGGAGCAGGCAGTGTTGGTGGAACACAGGACAGGGCTCCTGGGATTTAAAAACAGCAGTGATACAGGCAGGCAGCAGCTGGGCTCCTTGTATTTCAGGGAAGAAAGGAGATGCTTCAGGCACTGGGCTGCCTCTCCAGCCCATGCAGGATGCTGCTGCAGTGGCATGGAGCACACCAGTGCCCCAGAGCCTGAGCTGTATTCTGGGTGCAGAAGTCATCCACTGTGACCTTCTGCAAAGACCCCCCCACCTATCTGTGTAGTATGGCAGGAGCAGCCCGCCTTGACCCTCCTTTTTTGGAGTTAAGCCCCTCCCCAGCCCTCTTTCAGGACAGGTTGGCTTTGCAGCCTGGCTCAAGAGGTGTTGTGTCTCCTGCTGTTTGCAGGAGCTGTGTATGGGTGCAAGGTGCTGCCTCCTGAACACCCAAGGCACTGAATGCCCTTGAAACCTCCAGATCCCTGATTGCCTGAAACCTTTCATGGAATATCCTGAGCTAGAAGGGACCCACAAGGATCATCCAGTCTAACTCCTGACCCTGCCCAGAACACCCCAACAATCCCACCCTGTCCCTCAGAGCATTGTCCAAACACTCCTGGAGCTCTGGCAGCCTTGGGGCTGTGCCCATTGCCCTGAGGAGCCTGTTCAGTGCCCGACCACCCTCTGGGGGAAGAACCTTTTCATAGTACCAGCCTAAACCTTTCCTGACACAGCTGTACCCATGCAGAGCGAGAAAACAGCAACTGTTTCTTTTATTTCTGGTGGAACTGCCACAACCACTGCCCCCCAGGATTTTCCCACCCTGCTCAGTTTTAGCTCGTGCTGCTGAACACTGCTTTCTGCTTGTCCTGAAGGAGAAGGAGCCATGGAATGGTGGCACATGTGCTGGGAACCATATTGCAGCATTCCTGCTTGCAAGGATGCTGGCTGCAGCAGTGGGGGGATGGAAGGGGAAAAAGCCCGTATCCTTGCAGCAACCACCTCGTCAGCCTGGCCACATCAGGGTGGTGATGAGTACCTCGTAATCTATGATGTGCCATGCTTCACCATGCAGTCCTGCCCACTGAAGCAGCCACAGGGATTTTTGAATCATTGACAAAATGGCATCTTTTTTCCTTAGTTTTGTGTTTGGCAATACTGTAGTGCTGGGGTTTCTTTTTTCTGTGGCATTTTCTAAAACACAGTTCCATAGGAGGCAGGCTACCTGGCAGGGCCTGAAACAGGAACTGCAAGTGGTGTGTGATGGAAAGCATGGGCCATGCTCTGCATGGGCAACAGCCTCATCATGACCACAGGGAGAGGAGGGGTGGGTGGCTGGTACCTGTGGGCTGTGCAACCCCCAAGTCCTGGCAGCACCAGACAGCCCAGAGCACTGTAAAACCTCCCTCTGCCTCTGCCCCATAGTGCCCTCAGCTTCTCCAGCATCTTACACCAGTTGGCAGCATCTTTTGAGGGACCAGTTTATCTCCCTGGCTATGGTCCAACCCCTACTGTGAGCTAGACTGGTGCAAACCAAGCAGCCTAGATATGCTGTCTGCTGGCCAAGAGGAAAAGAAGTTAAGTTTATGGAAGCCAAAAAACATCCAAAAGCAAACACATCCTCACATAAAGCATCAGCATGGGGAAGGTGAGGCAGCATGAGGCTGCTCTGGCCCTTCATGGCTGGGACAGTGGAGCACCAGGGCTGCTCATCACAATGCAGAGGGGATGAAAAGAGCAGGATGGGAAGGGAATCCTAGTATGGAAAGAGCCAGAGCAGGGCTACAGCTCGAGGTGGGCACAGCTGCTGGAGGAGGCATGGGGATACCATCACCATGCCCAGATTCCTGCCTAACTTTGGAGCTGACCCGTTGCCATCCCACTTTCTCTGACAGAAAGGGATGTGAGCTCAGCCTGAGGCCAGTCATCCTAGGGGAGCAATTTGTGCCTCCATGGTCTTCACATTCCTGCTCCCATGAGCAGGATGGGACAAGGGATCAGGGATATGGAGGCAGAGGGAGATGGGCAAGGGATGCTGCTTTCTGGTGCTGCTGCCAAACACATGGAATGTGCCAGGGCTACAGAGGGGGAAAAGGAGAGGGAGAGGGGGTGCTACGCAATGGTTACATTCCCACTGGTAAGACCACTAGAGACTTTTCCATTGGGAGTCACCTGTCTGAGCAAGAGAGAAGCCTTCCCTGGACATCAGTACTGCAAACACCGAACCGAAGGTGGTGAGAACCCACCAAATGCATTTACCCTCTGCTCAATACGGGGATCCCCAGGCTGGGAACGTGCTCAGGACACCACCCAGAACTCCCTAATCCTCTCCAAAATGATGCTGCCCAACCTCATGCCTCCTGGGATGGAGGCTGCACTTGTTACCATGAGGGAGATGGCCAGGGTGTCCCTATTCAGTTTTTCCATGCCACTATCAGATGACCCAGGAGCTCAGAGAAGCTTGAGGCATCTCTTGCAGTGACCATTAAGCTGAAAAGTCAGCTGGCACAGGGTGGTAGCCAAGGAAGCCCTGGCCCATTCAGTGCTACTGCACTGTCAAGATGAGGAGGTTTATTGACCGGGCTGTCCTATGGGGCCAGAGGTGTGGGACCACTGCAGGTGCCCAGGGTGTGCCCCCTATTCCCAGCTGCATCCTTAGAGTGGGTTAACCAGTGGCTGCTGTGAAGCCCTTCTGTCCCTGTCCAGGATTCCGCTTCCTTGGCATTGCTGCTGCAGGCATCACTTGGCTCCCACAGGTCCCTGTATGGCTCCCAACAGGCTGGTCCAGGCTGCCACCCACAGGGAGGTGCCAGATCACAGGGACAGGTGGACCTGCAGGACAGCTGGACACTGGGGCTGTAACACACCTGGGGCTACCAGACCTCTGGGGCAGCCAAATCCTGGGGCTGTCAGGTGCCTGGAGCTGCTGGATCCCCCAGTCAGCTGGGCCCCTGGTCTGCCTGACTCCCAAGGACCTGGAGTCCCAGGGACCCCCCGGAGAGTTAGACCCTGGCACTGCCACACACCTGGGGCTACCAGACCTCCACAACAGCCAGATCATGAGGCTGTCAGGCACCTGGAGTTGCTGCATCCCTAGGTCAGATGGATATTGGGGCTTTCAGGCTTCTGAGGGCTGCCAGACCATCAGGACAGACTGACCCAAGGGCCTTGGGCACTCAGGTCGGTGGGACCCCTGGAGCTGCTGGAACCCCGGCTGAGGCAGATCCCAGGGTGCTTGTGCATGTTGGGCTTCCAGATACAGCCAGAGCCCGGGGCTGCCGGGTCCCAGGGACTGCCAGGCACCTGGCACGGTCAAAAGCGGGGGCTCTTGGACATCCCGGGCCGTCGGACCCCTCGAGCCGCTGGATCCCAGGAGAGCCAGACGCCTGGGCCATGGGATCCCGGGGACCTGGAGCTTCCAAACCACCGTGACAGCCGATTCCCGGTGCTACGGGACCTCCGGCCGTCCAAACCCGGGAGCCACCGGACTCCCAGGACTCCCGGGAGCTACTGGATCCCCGGGCTGCGCTGGGAGCCGGGACTTCGCCTCCTCCCATTCCCCCTCGGGCCGCCCCCGCCCCGGCCCGGCGGCGCTGCCCACCCGGCCGAGCCACCCCTCCACCCCTTCCCCCCCCGGGGCCGTCGGGG
>JAWWEU010000037.1:256443-289292 GCA_035583155.1 Acropternis orthonyx | reverse complement strand
CCCCCTCGCCCGGGCCGCGGCCGCGCTGCTGGCGGTGCTGGCGCTGCTGGCGCTGCCGGGGCCGAGCCGCGGAGCCGCCCAGGAGCTGAACCCCCGCGGCAGGAACGTCTGCAGGGCCGGCGGGTACGAGCGGGGCCGGGGGCGGGAGCGGGAGCGGGGCCGGGGCCGGGCAGGTGTGCGGGGGGCGCGGGCCGGGCCCCGCGGGGCCGGGCCGGGCCACGGGGCGGGCTCCTCGTCCATCCCGCACCCCGAGCAGCCGCCGGGCGCCTTCCGAGACAAAGTGCGTGTTGTGCGAGGCTGGGCCGGGGGATCCGGCGGCGGGCAGGGGGTGAGGAGCCGAGCCCGAGCGGGGCCGGGGCGGGGGGCTGCAGAGAGCCGGTCCGGAGTGCCCCGGGGCCGGTCCCGCACTCCACCGGGCCCGGTCGTGTTGAGACGAGCCGGTCCCGGATTCCTCCGGAGTCGGTTCTGTACGCCCCGGGGCCGGTTCTCCTGTGGGGTGCTGGTTTGGGGTGTCTCTAGAGTTGGAGTCAGAGGAGAGGGAGGGATGGGGAGCCAATCCTGCATCCTTGGGGCAGGATCTGCGGTGGGGAGCCGGTCCTGGGTACCTCCAGGGATCGGGTTGCACTGTGGGAGGCCGGTCCTGCACACCCCACACCCATCCCCCCGGGGACCAGTCACGCTGCTGAACCTGGGCTGGTGGGATGCAGGATGCTCTGGACATCATGGTGGAGCTGCCCCGGGCTGCTGGTGGTAGTGGAGTTGGCAGCTCCAGAACCCTCGGGTTTGTCTTCGGAAAGTGAATGCTGTCGCGGGATCACATCCTGCCTGTCTGTCACGGGAGGCAGCACTGCCTTGTCCCCACTCCCAGTGCTCTCTGTGTCCCACAGATCGCTTTGCAGAGCATCACCTCAGGCAAGGTTCTCCCTTGAGCTCAGGCTTGGTGCTTGCCGTGCTCCTGGGCCAGGCTGGCCTCGGCAAAGGGGGAGAGCGCCCACAACTACTGCCCCCCGCCTGGGAGAGCTGGATCCCCTGCCCTTGATGGGGGGGCCCAGGCCATAAATGCACCTTTACATCTCGCCCATGAGGTCAGATGAGTCCACAAGGAAAACATGTGCTGCGAGCAAGAGGGGCCGCATAATGGCTCCATTCAGCAGGGCCGCAGGGAGCTGGTGCCCCCTCCTCAAATTACAGCCTGAGTTTCCTAAGGAGGCATTTCATGAGCCAGAGCAGCCGCAGCTCCTGCCCGTGCTGTTCCTCAACAGGGGAGGATGCAGGGAGCCGTCCCTCCTCGGCTGCCCATTACCTACAAAGCAAAGCTGCCACCATGTCCTGAGGTGGCAGGGGGAACTTAAGCAGTGTCCCCACCCTGTTCCTGGTATCCTACCCCACCTGCTGGGGATGGGGTGCCTGGGTTCTCCCCCTTGCACAGGGACCTCCCAGTCCCCACTGGATGAAGGTGGGGAAGATGCTGCACTAGGATTGCAGGGCTCGACTTGTTACTTGTGCCACCCGTGGGTACCATGGGTTGTCCAAGAGGCACTGACTGTTGAGTGGGACAGGATCAATGGGATGGTTGTATCCATCCTCCCATGGGAACAAGACCTGAACACAGCCTGGGAGCTGGGAATAGTTGGGCAGGGACAGTCCCTAGGAAGCTCAGATGATGTTTGCATCACTTTCCACACCTCACTCTGCTTCAAACCCTTCTTCCCTCCCCACCCACTCACCGGCACCCACCCCCATGATGGCTGTGTAAAAAGGGCATGGAGGACACCCGATATGTCACCATCCAAACCCATCCTGGTGGTGCCAAGGTCACCATGCTGCAGGTCCTGCTCTGTGGCCGGGGCCAGGGGCAGAGGGGCTGGAGGTGGCGTGCAGTCCTAGTGTCCCCCACCTGAGCCTGGTGAAGCTGCTGTTTGGATTCTTGACACTGTGAAGCCCATTCAGGCATCCTGTGGAGGTGCCACCACAAGTTTTAGAGGGCTCAGGGGGAGGATTGTGTGACTTCCTGAGACTTGGCTTGCAAGTAGCCATTCAAGAAACTATTGCAGAAGAAAAGGACATATTTGGGCTCCTTGGCATTTTGTGTTCTAAATACAACTTGTCCCTAAATTTGAAGCTCTTTTGTAATTGGCTTCAGGACCTTCTCTGAAGGTGTCAGTGGGGTTGCAGTCCCTGTCCTGCTCTGTTGCTAGTGCTCTCATTTGCTAATATTTGGGTTTTACTTACTTTTCTTTCTCTGCTTGAAGGGTTTCTGTTTATGTATACAACCCTACTCCTGCCTGCCCTGGAGATCTCTGTCTGCCTGCACCCCAAGGCTGGGGTCAGGGAGCTGTAGCATACATCAGCTGGGGATGTGGCACTGGCTGGGACCCAGTGGTACCAAGAGCCTTGGGTGCCACACAGTGGAAGCTGGGTGGCACCAAGTGATGGGTAACATGGAGGAAGGAGACTAGTACTGGGGTGATGCTTGGGAGAAGAAGCAGGTCAGGGATGGAGGAGCACTGGGAATGGGGAAGGTGCCAGTGATGCTCTGGGTGCCAGGACTATGCTGGGTGTCTGCAGGGCTCCCCTGCATCTCCATCCGGTGGACTGAGCAGGGAGGTCTCACGTGGGATCGGGGCAGCAGCTCCCATCCAGGCCCCAGGGTCTTGCTCCTGCCTTCAGGGGTGTGAGCCAGCTCCTCATTTTTCAAGGGAGGGCTGTGTTGCTTTGGGTGAGGAGCCATCCCTCCTGCCTCAGGAGCCCTCTCCATAGCTGTTGGTAAAGAGAAGGTGCTTCAGGGAGCAATGTAGGATACTAATCCACAAGAAAAGTATTCTGCCTCTGTGGAAATCCTGGGATCATTTGCTGAGGTCCCACTGAGGCTTGGCATGAGCAGGACATGGCCATGGGCTGGGGGCAAGGCTGGCATGGAGCATTCATCCCTGCTGGTGACAGCTCCAGCTCTGCCCACATCCTGCTCCTCTTCCTCCATGTCAGCTGAGCTCCCAAGCCCCGGCTGCAGCTTGGAGGCAACTTTTCCCTTTTCTTTTCCCAGCATTTGTAGTGCTTTGAAGGAAAGATAAAGAAATAGAAAATATATTTGCACTGGCTGTCTGCAGTGTCATGTCCATGTGGGTTGGGAGTGAGATTTTAAACACATCTCCCAGTTATCCCTTTCTGGTGGTCATGGGGCATGTGGAGGAAGCCCTCTGTTAAGGAGCTGAGGCCATGAAGCAGCTTTTAGTCCCACATGCTGATGGGTGCTGGTCACCTGCAGGCAGCATTGACCCTCCCTGTGGCTGGCTGTGCTCGGGGACCTGTCCAGTACCACGCCGGGAGCACTGGTTTCCCAGTGCCACATCCTGGCTACCTCTCCTTGCCACAGGAGAGAGCTTATTTGCTGTCAGAGCTGCTGATAAATGAGGTGGGGGCTGAGCAGCGTGTAGGATGCCATCAGCAGGCATAGGTGAGAGATTAGCTGTCAAGAAAAAGATAAACCCAAAAGATAAGAGGTGGTGGACTGGATCCCAGCTGGTGGTGGTCGAGGTGCCGCTTGCCTCTTCCAGCTCGTGGCAGAAGAGTTTTTTCCTCCTGCCACTGTGTTCCAGTGACTACCAGCTCCCCACTCAGGGATGAAAGCTCAGGACTTTCATCATGAATGATGCTTTTTGGTGCATCCCCCCTGCTGCCCATTTTGGTGGCCAGGCTAAGCCATTGTAGGGAGGAGGTTTCCCAAGTAGAGAGGTTTCCTCTTGCAAACCTATGATGGTTTCATATAAAACCCCACCAAACTGAATTTATAAAGGAAGAAGTAGTGAAAGCAACCCCGGTGGAACAGTGGAGGCTTTAGCCATGCCATGGGAGGGCAAGGGCACTGTGGACCCTTCCCTGCCTGTGCCTGAGCATCCCAGCACAACTGATAAAAGCTTTTCAGGGAGAGCAGCCTGAAGCTTCTTCCAGAGAAGAACCTTGGCTCCAGCCACCCAGTCCTCGGGGAGGCGATTTGGTGGTTGACCCTCCTTTGCCATTAACCCCGTGCATCCCCTTGCACACTCAGCATGAGCAGAGCCCCCCACTCGAAGCCCCGGGGTCCCCATGGTGGGGGGTGTACACACCACTGCCATTGCAGCATCTTGCGACCACTTCCACAGGCTGCATAGATGGAGCTATTTTGGGCTCCGGCTGCAAGGCATTTTTTCCAGGCCTCGAATCATTTTTGTGGTTCTTTTCTGCCTCCTTTCCAACTTTTCACCGTCTGCCACAAAAAGGGGGACATGATGCTCCTGGCTTGGCTGTGTGGGTCCTGCCCACCAAGGGGCCAGTGGTGGGAGCTGCATCCCCAGTACCCCAGTCTGGCCGAGGGGCTGCTGGCAGCTCCCTCCCTGGCCCCAGGACGAGGCAAGTCTGGCAGCCAGACGTAGTCCTGTGACTGCGCTGAGTTTCAAGCAAATACTTCCTTACTGTCTCCTCCTCTTCTGCATTTGTTACATATAAAGAGCAAAAGGAAGGGAAAAAAAAAAAGCCAAATGCATTCCAGGCTGTGCTGCAGACCAGCCTGGGTGAAGTTTTCCTTGACTGCAGCATCTGCTTGGACTGTTTGTGACACCCCCAGCATCACTCCCATTGCCTGGGGGACCAGGCAGGACGGGTTAGCCCGGGGACAATCAGGTGGCTGTGAGGATGAGCAGGAGTCCCGAAACAGGCATTTCTGTGGGGTCGTGGCGCAGGGAGCATACTCCCCACACTTGCTTGAAGCATCATGAGCCCTCAGACATTTGCTTGGAGGTATCATTGACCAAGTGTGGGTGAGGTGTCCCATCTGAGCAGGGAGCTGAGTGTCCCTGGCTGAGCCTCTGAAAGGAGTCTGAGCCCCCATCCTGGTCAAGCTTGTGCCAAAAACGTCTTGCCTGATGATCCTGTGCCTGGTGGTTCCCTGGAGGAGGTGGCACTCCAAGACACCCAGGGGCTCAGGTAAACATTCCAGCTGCCTGCAGTTGGCATCCCCCTGCTTGTACATGGGCAGATCCCCTGGGAGGTGACTGTGCTCCATCTATTCCAGCCACGTGGTTCCAGCCTGCCTTTGGGGTGCCGACCCCAGCCCACCAAGGAGGAAGCCTGGAGTTCAGGCCATGTTTCCTCCTGGGATATTTAGAATCTTCCCTTTTTTCCCAGCTTTTGGGGAAGGTCTTTGGATAATTCTTTTTACTCTAGAGGTTGCAAACATACTTTTACTGTTTCATCACTCATTATTAATGGGACAAACTGGTCCTGTCTGTGCTCCTCTAGTCACCTCAGTGGTTGGTGAAGCATCTCAAGCAGCACCCATGGGATCCTCCCTGCAGATCCATAACTCCCTGTGTGCTGGAGGCAGAGTCAAGAGCTTTCTCTGCCCCGTGGGGGTGCAACAGCCCCCAGCAGGACCTCTCACCATCATGACTTCAGTGCTCCTGGTGGGTTCTTGGGAAGGACCAGGACTTTCTGAGCCGTGTAACTGTTTGTGATGCTTTTCTTCCCCCTACAGCTCATCGGTGCTTGTGTGCTGCCCGGGATGGAGGCAACAAGGAAGCGAGTGTTTAATAGGTAAACACCAACGTTTTGCTTCGTTGGACACTGCCCATCATTTGATGTGTCCTCCTGGTCTAGCCACCACTGTTGGGGGCCACCCTGATGTGCCCTGTGGCAGAGCCCCTCTGTCCTGGGGACCTGCAGCTGGGTTCCTGCTTTCCTGCAGTGCTCCAAGCCAGCACCATGTGGATGGAACAAGTGCTCAGAGCCAGTGCTGGGGCTCACAAAGCTGTGGGAGTTTCCTTCCTTGATGGCCAGCTCTGGGTCTAAGGATTTGGGGGTGCTGCTCAGGAATCCAAGGGACAGTGAGGTGTCCCCCAGGGTGAAAGTGCAGCTGAGGGGATGGGACTTGATTCCCCACGGATGCTACAGCAGCATGGGAAGCTGAGACAGATCCACCAGTGGACAAGAAGCTGCCCAGACCAGGAACATGTCTATTGTGGCCCCTCTGGGGAGAGGCTACTGGGGCAGGCAGGGACCACCTGTCCTGGACTGCGACCGTATGAGGTGTCACAGCTCTTTACTGGGGGCCACAGTGAGCCTAGCATGGATACGCAGCATGAAACCCTGGGAGCATCATCTCCTGCACTGCCACCATGATGAAGGTGGCTGTTTTAGTGTTCCCCACAGTCTCAGCTGGTCACAGGGCTCACCACACCCTGGGGGAGCTGCAGGTGGCAGTTTCCAGCTGGTAGCAAAGCCCATGTAACCCACTAACCCACTGTGCATGAGCCCTGTAACCACGTGCTGCATGCTTTGGGAATGGCACGCAGCCCCTTTGGAAGGGAGAAGGACAGGATCTGCCAGGACACTGGGGGGAGGGTGGTACCACAGTGAGCTGTCCCCATCTCCTGCCCCAACCTGCACTGACTGTTAGACTCACTGCTCCTAACCTGTGTAATCTGTCTATTTTAGGGGTTTCTATAGTATCCATCACCGTAGGTCTAACAACTCCCAGGTAAGGTGGCTGTGATGGGTGGTTGTCTCCCCCTCTCCCAGTGCCTAGGGAAGCTTGTACAGGGCCATGTGGGATCTGCAAGTGCCTGCCCTGCACCGCAGTGCTGTCTGTCCCTGCTGCCTGTTCCTCATCCTGCACCTGCCTGGCTCTGGGCATTGGCCTCAGCGCAAGGTCCCCTCAGCAGGAGCAGGGCTGGCGGCCTTTGGGGGCTGGTGGAGGGAGAGGCAGTGGTGGGGTGGCAGTGGCACTGCTGCGGTCCATAAGGACTGTACTTGTGGCTGCCCACAACCCTTCCATCCCATGTTCCCTTCTCCCCTCTGGCAATGCAGAGCTGAGCAAGGGGCAATGCCGCTGGGTGCAGCCGCTGACGGGAACGGGGCTTGGCTGGGTGGCAGGAGGCTGGTGGCCAGGACGGAGTTGATCTGGGTGACAGGGATGGAGCTCAGTGGGATGGAAGGATGCTGGTGGGGTGACAGGAGGCTGGGGGCTGGTAGTCCCATCCAGCCCATGCGGCTGCTTGCCAGGATGGTGATATTGGCACAGCTCAACAGCACTCAGAGGACCACGGCACAGCCCTTCCCCTGCTCTGGGGGTCTTTGGGAGGGTTTGGGGGAGCAGAGATGAGCAGGCACTCACACTCATGCCTGCCATCTGTTCATGCATCCAGCCATATGCGAGGGGAACTTCACCTGCAAGGAGAACGAGGTGTGTGTCCGGCCTGGCGAGTGCCGCTGCCGCCACGGCTACTTCGGTGCCAACTGCGACACCAGTGAGTACTGGCAGGAGCCCTCGTGTCCTCGGTGGGGTTCACTGGGGTGGCCCTGGCTCATCCTGGGGTGACATTCCAGAAGGGAGTATCAGGGATGGGGCTGTGGATGCTTTTGCTCTGTTCTTGTCTATCTCCTGGCTCCGTCCCCTGGGCATTGTCCCTTTGCCAGGGTCTCCTCTGAAATCCAGTGCACTGTGGGGAGGAGAGGGAGGGTGGTGGACAAGAGGTCCTGTTGAGACTGGTGCCCAGTGGTGGGGTTTGCCCCCCTGGGCAGTGCTGGGGCTGATGGATCTCCCCACAGAGTGTCCCCGGCAGTTCTGGGGGCCCGACTGCAAGGAGATGTGCAGCTGCCACCCCAACGGGCAGTGCGAGGACGTGACGGGTCAGTGCACCTGCAACCTCAACCGCTGGGGTCCCAAATGCGAGAATATCTGCCTCTGCAAGCACGGCAAATGCGACCAGAAGACAGGCAAATGCACCTGCGAGCCCAACTGGTGGGGCTCTCAGTGCTCCAGCTCCTGCTATTGCAGCCACAACTCCCAGTGCGACCAGCAGACAGGCAACTGCCTGTGCCAGCCCGGCTGGTGGGGCCGCGGCTGCAACAACCAGTGCTCCTGCAACAACTCGCCCTGCGAGCAGTTCACGGGGCGCTGCCAGTGCCGGGAGAGGACCTTCGGGCCCCGCTGTGACCGCTACTGCCAGTGCTACAAGGGCAAGTGCAACCAGGTGGATGGGACCTGCACCTGCGAGCCAGGTTACCGGGGCAAGTACTGCCGAGAGCCGTGCCCAGCCGGCTTCTATGGCCAAGGCTGCCGGAGACGGTGAGTGGCCAGACCCTGCTGGGTCTGATCAGGCACTGGTGGGAAAGGGCAGCAGGAGATTTTGAGGGTGCACTGGATGATGGGTTCTCCCTCGGCCATTGCAGGTGTGGGCAGTGCAAGAGCCTGCAGCCGTGCACTGTGGCGGACGGACGTTGCCTGACCTGCGAGGCAGGCTGGAATGGCACCAAGTGTGACCAGCCCTGCTCGCCTGGCTTCTATGGAGAGGGCTGTGAGAAGCTCTGTCCCCCTTGCAAGGATGGGCACACCTGCAACCACATCAATGGCAAGTGCTCCCATTGCAACCCGGGCTGGATTGGAGACCGGTGAGTGTGGCTGGGTGCAGCATTGGGTCCTGACAAGAGTGATACCTGGTTTACCTGATTCTCTTTGCTCAGGGAATGGGATTGCTGAGCGGTTCTGCAGCCCTAGAACCATTCCTGAGTACAAGAGTGTGCGGGAAAGCATCCCATCCTGAGAGCTGAGCCTCACTGCAAGCACATGGCATTACCTGGGGGCATAGGACATGGGTCTTGCAGGCTTCCCCCAGTCCCATGGTTGTGTCAGTGAGCTCAGTCCATCCCTGTACCCCTCTCCTGGCTTCAGAAACCCCAACCCAACACAGAGACATACAGCCCCATCTCTCTGCATGTGGGGGAATGCCAGAGGTCCCCCAGTGCCATGGGTGCTCCAGTCAGATGCCCTCATCCTTCCCCAGGTGTGAAACCAAGTGCCGGAATGGGACATATGGGGAGAACTGTGCCTTCGTCTGCAGCGACTGCGTCAACGGCCAGTGCCACTTTGAGACTGGGCGGTGCCTCTGCCACCCTGGCTCCCACGGCACCTAGTAAGTGAGGCATGGTGAGCACCATCAGGCATGGGAGGTGATACTCAGGCACCTACTGCCCCATTGAGTCTTATGTGGTTCTTAGGCAAGAGGTTTCCTACTGTAGAAGGGTTCACGGGTGGTAATTCAGATGATGTGGGGAGCAGAGGGGGAAGGACGTGCTCACAGAGCCATTAGCACCAAGGTGGTGCTGTGAGAGGCAATGTGCTTTAGAAAATGCCTGTTTGGCACAAACAAATTCACATAATGATGGTTTGTTGGGTTTTTTTTAAGTCCAGGGTAGAATTTCTATCCAAAAGAGAGAAGAAACCACATCCCAGAATAACAAACAGCCTCACAGGCATGGAATCCATGGAGGGTCCTGCTGCAAGCTCTGCCTCTGGCCAAGGTCTTCCCCAGGCCTCCTTCTTCCCCCTGCCCAGAGAAGGGGCACAAGGGCTGTCAAGGTTCTGCTCACGTCCTTGGGTAGTTTTCCCCAGCATGAAACTGAAATGTTGTTTGAAAACATGAAGAAGGAGTTTCCCACGTGGCTGGGTCATGCAGACAGTTCCTCCAGGTCCTGCCAGGTGGGGCTCAGGATTTCCCAGCCGTTAACTGTGAGGATGATGGCAAGGACAGAGATTTGGAGCTGGCATCCTACCCATGCTAGCATTTCACTCAGGGCATAGAAACAGGGAGCATTTGCATTTTGGGGTTTATTTTTGGGGGGCTTCACCAACCACTCACAGTGCTGGGAAGAACTGCTGTCACAGCCACCAGCTCAGGATGCCTGGCCTGGATGTTGTGGCCACCTTTGGTAAGCAAAGGCGGAGATGAGAGGGTCCCAGTGCTCACCAAGGGGTTTGGTGACACCTTCAGCACAGTGCCAGAGGACAGAGCATAGATTAAACAGTTCTCAGCCCAGCACAACACTGGACCTGTGGGAATGGGGGATGCCCAGGATGCAGCCTGGCCCCAGCAGCATCCTGGTGCCATAGCCAGCAGGCTCGGGGTGCTCAGGCAGATCCCTGTGACTATGTGCAAACTAGTGTTTTTGTCAGCAGCGTATAATTTTGCTAAAAAAGGGATTTCTGGAAGGAAGGCAGAATCAATGTCCTTGCCATGCAGGCGTGTTCTCTTGGCTTTGTCAGAAAGATGCTAAAAGAACAGATGCTGAAATATTTGTGTTTGCACAAAGTGCTTTATCTTCTTCCTGTCTCTTCCAGAGCTGTCAGGACCCTCCTGGGAAAAAAAATCACTCCCCTCTGCTCTCCCAAAATCTCAGCCTGGGGCAGAAATGCGGGGCCAAGTGGAGGGGTGAGGGGTTTTGCATTGCTGAGGGAACATCCCTGCTCCTGGTCTGCTGCATTTGCTTCCCAGCACAGCTGTCAGAGCGGACGTGGGGGCTCGGCACCCATCCTGGCGGGCACACACCAGGCACACAGCGGACACGAGGCTTGGCCGAGATGGCACTTTGGATGGAGTGTGAAATGGGCTGAGCTGCCTCCGGGCACCGCACTGAGGCCTGGGGGCAGCTGTGCCTCTGGGGGAGCAGGTTTGGGCTGGGGCCCACTGGCTCCTTACAGCTGCAGCTGCTGCAGCCAGGATGCTGCTGGTGGAGGGTTTGGTGCCCAGCAGTGTTGCTGGCATCTCCCCAACCCATTTGAGTCCTGCTCTGCACGGTCTGGCCCACAGCTGGGCAGGTAGGTCAGGTTGATCAGGTTGATCCTGCTGACACCGAGATGCCCAGCTGATTTGGCATGTGCCTGGTGCATGTCTTCAATGCTCAAACCCTTGATACTCATGGATTGGTGCCCATTCATGCATGTCCACATCGCCTCAGTGACAACACCATGGAGGTCATTTTACCAGAGGTGGAGATTTGACACCAGGCAGAGCTGAACAGGGAGGGCTCACTCTGATGGAGTGTATGCCTCAGGGCTGCTCTGTTGTTTTTCCTTCTTGGAGGCCAAAAAAGACAAAAAAAAAATGAGTCTGGGCACCTTCCCAGCTCCTGGCCACTGTGGCTCTGCCCAGCTTGTTGGGGATGGGCCTTGGGGTGCTGCAGACACATCACTGCTGAGGTGAGCTGGAATTCCTATGCATGACCCCAGAGAGTCTTCAGATGTAACTACTGGGTTAATGACCTTTTCTAATTACCATGTCTAATGGTAATGGTGAAGAGGAATGGTGAATGGAAATGGTGAATGAGTGAAGGGGAGCAGTGAGAGTGTCTGCAATCCAGCTGGGCCAGATCCCCCAAACAATGGGCCACTGGGTGAGCGATGAGCTCCTGATCCCTGTAGATTACGGGGTCGCCCATGCTGTGGTTGAGCTGTCAAAGCAAGCTGAAGAAGTGCTCTTTGGAGCATGGGGGCTTGGGAAAAAGGTAGCAGCTGAGTGGCCCCACACTGCTATGCCTGGGGTGGGGGATGCATCACTCTCATCCAGCTCCTTCCCTCCAGCTGTAACCTGACTTGCCCTCCTGGACGCTATGGAGCCAACTGTGCTGAAGCCTGCAGCTGCCATGACGGTGACTGCGACCCACTGACAGGCGCCTGTCACATGGGTGAGTGCCGGTGGGCACGGGCCAGGGCTGCCACTGCCACAGGGCTGGCACCAGGCTGAGCCACGGGTCTGCCTTGCAGAGGCCAACCAGAGGATGGGGGTGATCGGGGCAGGGGCCCTCCTGGCGCTGCTGCTCATCCTCCTGCTCTCTCTGCTCTGCTGCTGCTGTGTCTGCCGCAAGAAGGACGAAGCCTGCGGGTGAGTGCCGGGGCCAGGAGGGATCTCACCAGGTGGAAATGTGGGGGACCAGTGGGGGATTGACGGGGGGATGCAGGGACCATGCTGGGACAGCAGTACTGTGGGGAAACTGAGACACAGCAGTGCTTCCCACGTGGCACCATGCGGGTCCCTGGGGTCTGAGCAGGTCCTGCTGCATCGTCAGGGCTGATGGAGGGGCTCCTGCCTGGGGAGCCCCTTCCTGCCCTCCCTTGACTTTGTTTCCCTCTTGTGGGCCATCACTTCATGCAGACCCACCAAGTTTCCTCCAGTCTCCAGGGAGTTCGAGTTGGTCTGTAAAGGGAACCCTGAAATACAGCCAAGGGCATTGAGATGTGGCCAAGTTCCCCAGAACAAGCCCCTGGGCCATGGGATGAGACCTGGGGAACAGTGGAGATACTGACTTTCCCCCATGGGAATGATCAGGACGGGGAGGGTGAGTTCCTGCAGCAAGATCAGGATGCTGGCAGTGTTTTTGCAGCATCAGGTAACATCCCCCCATGAGGACAGACTCATGGCAGGGGGAAATGTTTCTGCTGCTCAGCAAGGAATGAGAAGACTGTTGCAGTTCCTAAGTGCAGAGAAAAACCCCTTGTGCCACCAGCCACTGCACAGGAATTTTCCAGAAGCATCCCCTTGCAGCCCTGCCAGCTCAATCCCAGCACAGCACAGCTGGCTTGGAGAGCCTAGGGGCTGCAGGTAGTTACACTGCAGATAAAGCACAAAGGCAGCCCTGAGGGGTAAGGTATGGCACAGGGAGAGGGGGAGTGTCCCCAAACAGTTTCCTCTCTCCCAGGGTACCCAGACCACAGTGTCCCCAAACTGCTGGGTGACCCGTGGGGCTGACCCAGAGCAGCCCCTTACCAGGGCATCCCAAGGAACCATGGCAGCAGTGGGCATGGCACAGGTTCCCTTCTGTCAACGTGCGAAGTCACTCACTCCTGCGGCTGCAAAAAACTGCTTGAAAACTCAGCCCCGGAAGGCTTCAAAACCAAAGAACAAATAAAGAGAAGCCACATGTTTGGCTTTGGGTTGGCATGATTTTTAATTTTTTTTAAAGATTCGGGATCTTGACGGGGTGTTGTGGGTATTTTGGGGCTGCACTGCCAATGGTCGTGGCTGGTTCTGGTCTTGTTACCATCCTCTAGCACTGCTCTGCTTCCTGGTGCAGCACAAGCTGGTGCCCAGGGCTGGCAGCAGCCCGGTTAGGTCCCCAACTCCCTGGGCACACCCCTGCTTTGATCCACCCCATTATCATTCCAAAACTGTGTTTGCAGCATCCCTGAGCTCCTGCCTCTGTTACCCGTGAAGGCTGTCCCCACTGCAGGGAGGGGAAATCTCTGACAATGCCATTACCTTCTCTTGCAGCTCCAGTCAGGACCCAGCAGCAGCCAAGAAGCCCCCAAGACGTTTGTGCGGGCGGTTCAGTCGGATTGGAATGAAGCTCCCCCGCATCCCTCTGCGCCGCCAGAAGCTGCCCAAGGTCGTGGGTAAGGCGCTGGTGTTGGGGAGGGTGCGGAGAGCCAGGAAAGCCCTGTGGGCTTTATTCCTACTGCGTGGCTTGCAGCATCCTTTGAAGCCCCAAACCAAGGTGGTGAGCATGGCAGAGCAGTGACAGGGACAACTCACAGGACTCAGCCCTTTCTGTTTGCACCTTCTGGATCTCCAAGCACGTCATTTTGCTTTGTGAGGGTGCGAGAGTGGTACCTGGTGCTGGAGCTCTGCTGGGCAGTTTTGGGCTTTGGGTTTACTCTCCTGAGGTTCCCCTGGAGAGGAATGGTCCCTGTCACTCAGCAAAATGCCTCCCTTGCCCTTTTGGTCCTGATCTAACCCTGCCTCAGCTTTGTCTGGATCCAGAGCATCCAAGGGGGATGCCCACTCTGCTGCCATGTGCTGCAGAGTTGTGGATGGAGAGGCAGAGACTTGTGTTGAGCTCCCCACATTGCCCAAGCACAGAGTGGACTTGTAGGGGGCTGCTCACACCTGGCAAAGCATCTGACCTGCCACTCTCAGGGCCACTGGGGACCCTGTGCATCCAAGCACCTGGGGGATGCTGTCTCCTACATGCTTCAAACCCTCCTTGCACCCTTCCCAGCATGAGCAGCTGGGGATATGCTGCAACCCACTGAATAGACTTGGGTTGAAGGCAGCACTCCCCGCCCTGTGCTGGGATGGGGTTCAGCCCCAGCCTCCCTTCCTGAGCCCAGCGCCTCCCTGGGCATGCCATGCTGATGGAATGCCCTGAACAGTCACATCCTGATGCACAGTGGCTCAGCATGAGGCCAAATCCCCTGTTCCAGATGGGACATGGAGGTGACCCCTATCCTGTACACCGTGCTCAAGCTTCAGCATCAAAGTTGGGGGGATGAGCCCTCACCACGTGGAGCACAGCAAAGCCCTGCCTGGAGTAGGGTGTGCCGGGGCCCAAGAAACATTCCTGCTGCAAGGATAACAGAGGATCATAGAGGCTGTGTTTGTGGAAGGGGCCAGGAAGGGCTCGGGGAGGACAGAGGGTGCCTCTGTGTGGCGAGGGCAGGGGGGGCTCACGTGGGGGCTGCCTGTGCCTTCCCTGCACCGCCCGTGGGCAGCTGGCACCTGTCCAGCCACTCTGTGTACACAGGGCAGCAGCAGCCTCGGGAAAGGCCAAGGATGCTCAGGATGGTCTCGGGGCACAGCAGGGCTGTGGCTATTCCTGGAGTCTCTTGTGGGGCTGAGGGTTGTTACTTCACTGGAGGGAAAGGCTTTGGTCAGGACTTGCCTTGTGTTACCCTGCACAGCAGAGCCCACGTGGGTTCCAGCAGCTCCCAGTCCCACTGACACATAGTCTGGTAATGCCTCCAGACCCTGCTGGGTCTGGGGACTCCCCCAGGTGATGGGGACCTGTTGAGTTGCCTGTGACAGCTGCATTCCTGATGCCTGTAACCATGGTGCCATGGTCAGCATGTGGCCCCACCTGGAAGCCAGAATAGTCAGAATCTGGGAGCAGAGGCCACTTGTTCCCTGCATTGGTCCCACCCCAGCAGTAGGGTCCGGGGTATGCTAAAGTGCCCCATCACAAGTGGCAGGTCAGTGCTGGACAGGTTCAGGACCCCACGGGTATGTTGCAGTGAAACTGGTGCTGGCTGATACTTGGTTGATGGTCTCTCTGGATCTGTTCGTGTTCTTGGCCATGTGTTTGCTGGCACCAGGTGCGTTTTCCGGTCTGGGTTCAAACACCAGTGAGCACAAGCATACATGTGGTAGAACCTTTCCAGGTGAGACAGCAGGTCTTGAAGCCCCACTCAAGCTCATCAGGTACCTGAAGCCCCGTGTTTCTCCCTCAAAATCTGCTCCCAACCTTGGCACCAGCTTTGGATCCACAGCATCTCCCTGGGGATTGCACCTGAGCACGGCCACATCCTGGGCTGACACCAGCAACCATAGTGCAAGGGTTTGGGCATCGCTGTGGGTGAGATTTGCTCTTCAGGGTGTCAGTGGTACCAGTGTGGGTCTCAGTCACATCACTCCACAGATGCTGGGGCTAACCAGAGCTCTGCACCCCACCACCACTCTTGCTCCAAGCAGCAAAACAACCAGCCTCGAGGGTGATGCCAATCATGGGGAGCTTGAGCTGAGTGAGAGAGGGTGGCCAAGAGGGCTCCAGGATCCCTCTCCCATGGTCCTGTGGCTCCTCACTGCTCCATCCCAGTCTGGAGACCAATTGGCCACCATGCAAGCAAGGCTAGGGCTGGCACCATGTTGCTCTGGGTCCAGGAGATTTCAGGGAGCAGTGGCAGGAGACGATACGCAGGAAGCATACACATTTCTCCCAGCCCCACCGGCCCATGGTATTTCGCCCAGGGGAGATAAATTCCTGGGGACCATGCTGGAGTCCCCGAACTTTCCAAAGCCTCTGGGTGTGCTGCACAGCCTCATTTTATGCTTTGGCTATATCCTGGGTCTCACTGGAGTCCCAGAGATGCCTCATGGCCGTGAGTCCCAGTCGCTCGTCACGCCTCCTCTCAGGAAGCATCTCCCTTCATCCATTTCCAGCCAGCTGCTTTTAATTTTCTCTTTTTGGTTTTTATTATAAGGAAAGCCATTTTGGAACTGCTGCTTCCCCCTCTCAGGGCCGTTTGCTCTTTAAGTATCTCTGCTTTTTTTACCTTAGGCCAAACTATTCAGGGACAACCATGCAGCACTGCTGTCACTTTTAACAGCCTTGCATGTCTGAAACCAGATTCTCTGATAATGGATAAACCTTCCAGTGGGCATCCCAATAATACTAAAAGTTATTTTGTTGTAAAACAGGGATTTGGTGCAAGAATCAAACAGTCCAAGCAGGAAATTGCAGCATGACTGGGATGCAGTTGGGATTGAGATGCAGTTGGGATGTGCGGGCAGAGTTTACAAATACCTGGAAATATCAATGTACAGCTGGGATCCTGTCTGTGCACAGGGTTTTCATAAAATCATGAAGTGTTCTGAGTTGGAAGAGACTCAAAACGATTCCTGAGTGCAGCTCCTGGCCCTGCACAGGACAACCCCAATAATCCCACCATGTGCTGAGGGCACTGTCCAAATGCTTCTTTAGCTCTGGCAGCATCAGGGCCATGACCACTGCCCTGGGGAACCTGTTCTAGTGCCCAACCCCCCACCCGGGGACCACCCTTTTGCAACTCTTGCTCCAAAGTAAAGCCCTGCCTGGCCTTGGAGGCACCTTGTCACTGTCCCACATGACACAAGGCAGTGTTATGGGGATTGGGACAAGAGCATCTTATGCTGCCTGGCTCTCTGGGACGATCAGTCCTTCCTCCCACCTGGTTGCTGCCACAGTCCTGTGGGTACCCAAGGATGATGCTGAAGCTGTTAGCACTGTGGAAGCCCTGTGGGATGTGTTGGGACATGAACTTAAACCATTCCTCCAGCCCAGACAGCTCTAACTGTTCAGCTTCTTTATTTCTTTTTTCAAACACCAAGTTTTTATCTGGTGGTTTGTCTCTTCCACTCAGCTTCTCTGTGGGTGGCCCACAGAGCCAGGGAGGGTTGCTCCTACTCAACTTTAGTTTTAGCAAGGGGATTGAAAACTGGCAGAATTGGGAAAAAAAAACAGTGATGTGAATCCCCTGCTGCAGGCATCCTGTTTTCATGCTTCTGCATCCCTGTGCAGAAGCAGATGGAAAAGGAAAATGCAGTCAGTGATGCTGAAGTGGGAATTAAACAAATTAAAGCTGGCAGCTAATTTCTTTCCCTGGGAAGGAGGCAGCCACAGTGCCAGGACTCTCTTTGCAGGGTGGCTTTACCACGTTGCACAGCTCATGGGTGACCACCAGGACACTCACTGTGTTCTGTGGGACCCAGGGTTTTGGGTAGCTTGTCCCTCTGCCATGTGCATCCTCAGATGCTTGAACTGCTGCCCATGATCCAAGCATGGGGCTCCTGGTTACCACCACTGCTGCTTGATGGCTTCTGTGGGTACTTGGCTGGGGGACCCGCTGGAGAGGTGCAGCAAGAGCTGTCCCCATGCTTTGGATGCTGTCCCTGTCCGCAACATCACTAGGAAGGTGGGCAGGGGGAGCTGTGCAGCGTCCCACCCTCCTGACTGGCAAGGGGGTACTGGGGGATTCAGCGGAACAGGCACTGACAGCAGTTCCTTGCCTTTGCAGTGGCCCACCATGACCTGGAAAACACCCTGAACTGCAGCTTCATCGAGCCACCCTCTGTGGTGGAGCAGCCTTCCCCGTCCTGGTCATCCCGCGGCTCCTTCTCCTCCTTCGACACCACGGATGAGGGGCCGGTGTACTGCGTCCCGCACGAAGGTGAGCAGGGGGCGGGCTGTATCCCCAGGGGACTTCGGGGACATCACCTGGGGTCTGCTCGATGGAGAGGTGTCACCCTTGCGCAGTGGGGACCGCGTCACCCGGGTTCCTGGTGTTCCAGGAAAGGATGCCAATACAAGTCTTGCCTCCCACTTACTTAGTTTCAGAGCTCCCTCCTCCAGCGTTTGCTGTTCCAGGGTTAAGAGCCAGGAGGTCCCTGACTGGGAAGCGGGAACGAGGGGACTCCAGGGGGAGCCCACTGTCCTGGAGCAGCATCTCAGTCCTTCCCCTCATCAGACACATCCCAACTGACACCTCCGTGCTCTCTTCTCACAGAGAGCGTGGGTGACAGCAGGGACAGAGGGACACCCGCGAGCCCCGGGGACAAGCTGGTGGCCCCAACCGCCGGGGAGGAAGCGGACGAATACACATTCCTGAAAGAGACGGGCTCTGTCAGAGCCTTCCCGGCCGACAGCAGTGAGACACCCCTGCTCAAGTCCTCAGACAGCGAGCGCTCCTCTTGCGGTTCGGGCTCAGCCAGTGCCGCGCTCTACGCCCGAGTCGCCCGCCTCTCCAAGCAGTCCAAGGAGGAGGAGGATGCCACTGCGGAGCCTCGCAGCCCTGGGAAGCCGCCATCTCCAGAAAGGACCAAGCCCCGTCCCCCAGACCCAGCCACTAAGCCCAAAGTCTCCTGGATCCACGGCAGGTACAACTCTGGCCAGTCCAATTCACTGCCGGCACCCAGCCAGTTGCCAGACCGAGCAGCTGCCCGGTCTGGCAGTCCCGAGCAAGGCCAGGGCTTAGCCAAGAGGAAGAGGAGCCCAAGCGAGACATCAGCCAGTATGCAGGGCAGAGCGGAGGAGAAGGGTGGTGGGCGGGGCAAGGAGAAAGCACAGAAGCAGCCGAAGGAGCCCGGCGTCCCTGAGGGCAAAGCTGGTCTCGCCACGGAGCCCCAGTCACCCTCCAAGCCCAAGCAGAGAAGCAAAGCCAGCTCAGAGCCGATGGAGAGCATCAATGGGGCAGTGCAGAACGCCTTCCGAAAGATGAGTGCCTTCCAGCTGGAGCGGCGGGCTGGGGACTCCAGGGATGCTCCTCGCAGCCCCAGCAGCAGCAAGTCCCGCTCCGAGCCGCTGCATCCCCAGCTGGCCTCTGAGCTGGCTGCCCAGCTGAAGGAAAAGACTCAGAGCCTCAACAAGGGGGATGGAGGCACCCGGACGAACGGGGTGGGTACCCAGCGGGAGAAGCCCACCCCTCCACAGAAAGCCAAGCGCTCAGCAGCTGCCAGCAGCCAGAAGACCAGCAAACCCTTGCTGCCCACCTCTCCCCACCTGCAAAAACTGATCCCTGGGGCAGTCGAGCCAGCAGCAGGGGGGCCCAAGTGGGTGGAGAAGACAAGTGCTGGCACCGGCCAGGATCAGGCTCTCCCCAGTGAGCAGGCAGTCAAGAAAACCCCCATTAAGAAGCCTCCCAGGAAGAAGAGCCGAGAGGCCAGCCTGGAGCCACCCAGGGCAGCTGCCATGCCCGCCCAAGCAGTGCAGTGACCAGGAGCCAGGCACCAGCCCCACACTGGCCGGCTGTGTATGGGAAGAAGGACATTTGAGGCACAACCAGTGAACGTGGGAGCCTGGACTGGGCAGGGGGCACTGGAAGAGCCTTGAGCCTCCATTTATCCCCCTCTGCCTCTCTCATCCACCTTTCTCCTTTATTCCCCTCTGCCCTAGGACCTGGTCCCTCCATCCGTGCCCTGCTCCTGCTCCCTGACTGTGTCCGGTAGCTCGCCCTCCCTCCCCAGGCAGGGCAGGACCACAGGGAGCCAGCCCGGCCGCCACCCCAAGGGGGGGTCCATGCGTGGCGTATCCCCCCACCCCCTTTTTTGTAGCAGTATTATTGATCGCATAAGCAGCGCTTGTTGTACTAGGCGTGCCCACGGTATATTCTGCAGTAATGGAGCCGCTTCCTGCATCCCGCTCTGGTCTGTTGGGTTTACAGAGCACCGGGAACAGGGAGCTGCTGCTCAGTGCCCAGGACAGCAGACCCCCTGCCCCGGTGCCCTGGGCTCCAGGCACAGCTCTCCACTGCCAGTCTCGCCACAGCTGCGTTGTGCCGGAGTGGGGTCGAGCTGGTTTCGACCGATGCCACCCTCCCCTCTGCCCCAGGGTTGCTCCTGTCCAGGAGGAAGCACTATTTATGGATGGATCCGGATGCCCTTTGGGCTCCCGCATCCCATACAGCAGAGTTGGAGGGATTAGTTTGGTACGAGGGAGCCTGGCACCTCTGCAGAGTGCTTTCTTAATAAAAATGTATTTCTTCCATAGCTGGATGCCATCTCTCCCTGCCCCAGGCTCCCCATGGGCTGGCAATGTGTCGGGCATCACCTAGTCTTGCTTGAGTGCTATCCTGGTCCTGAGTGGGATGCAGTGGGGAGATGGATGACCTTGCAACAAGTGCAGGCAGGTGGTAACAAGCAGCAGACAGAGAGCGGAGCCAGGTTCCTGCTGGGGCTGCTGCTGTGTGCTCACCTGGCATCAAGAGACCAGCTCTGGGGGCAAGACAAGGAGCCCCTTCTCCCCCAGTATCCAGCATCCTCCCAGTGGTTGACACTCTCCAGTGTAGCCTGGGTCAGACTCTGAGGTTCAAGAGAGGTCTAGTCATTGGGCAAAGAAAGCCCACACCTGGCTGGGTGCTCAGGGTGCTGGGACACAAATGTGAGGAGACACAGGGGTCGGCAGTGGCGTGCAGGGCTCTGACCCCAACTTTCTAACCCCCTGTCCAAGGGTTGCCAACCCTGGCAGCATTTGAGGTCTCCACGTAGCCCTGGGCACGATGCTGCCATGGGGCAAGGCCAAGAGGCAGCTGAGAAGAAGGGGGCTTCTCCCACGTGGCTTCTGCCCGAGATTCCTGAGCAGAAGGATTCTCCTTGCTATGAGAATTGAGGCTGTCTGCTTTTGTGGGAGCCAGGAGCATTGGTGCCCACCGCTGAGCCATCCTGAGCTCTGCCCACAGTGAGAGATGATGGCCCAGAAGACCACTTGACCAAAAGGTCAACCACAGCAATCTCAGAGGTGATGGAGGCAGCTGGTGGACACCAAGGATGGGATGAGATCACCAGGAACCAGGACTGCAACCAGCCCAGCACGGCATTCAGGATGGGATGGGGCTCTGGCACACTACTGGGCATCACTCAGCACCACGGAGCTGGAGCCAGGCCAGTGTCTGACACTGGCTGGAGAAGCATCATCTAATAGCACAAAGCTGAAAAATGAATCACAGGACTTGTCAGTGTTGCTTCCCAGATTCCTGATCAGCTTTCAGAGTTTCTTCACTCTCCCTCCCCTTTCTTTCAAGTTTTACTTGGGAAGATGAAGGACAATGACTGAAACTACTCCTGGAATATCACACAGTGCAGAAACAAAAAGTGGGGACACTGAACCTCTGATACCTGGGATGTCGTCCAAGCCCCTGTCCCTCCACCACAGAGGCGGTTGGAGAAACTGAAGAGGCCTCCAGGAGAGTCAGGCTAATAACTATCCATAGGTTAGAAAAAGAGAAGGAAAAGAGTTGAATCCAGGCAATAAAAGTGCAAACATAAAGACAATTAAAGAGGAAAGGTTTGTCACAGACATCACGTGGTCCTGTACACATCTCTTCATGTCAGCACTGAAGAGTGTTCAGGGGGAACCAGTCATGATGCTCATGATGGTGACCCAGCAATGTGAATTTGAGAATTGCCCCAGCCTCCTCTCGGAACACTTTCTCACTCATGCAGGCAGCAAAGCTGAGGCCAGTGCCTCAGGAAAGTCAGGCACTATAAGCTCACCCCAGGCTATCCTGGGACAGCAGAGTGTCACCCAGCCAGAGGAGAGCCTGCAAGTGAGCAGCCTATGGATAAATGCAAAAATCCCATGTCACAGACAATGACGTGTGTCCTGGCAGGTCCCCAGAGGTTCCAGCCAAACAATCACGTCAAGGTGGCCATGGCAATGTCTCACTGAGTCTTGGGAATCTCCAAGGGTAGAGATGCCCCAGCCCCCTTTGACTGTCCTGGGACCACTCTCCCGGGGAAGAATTTTCTTCTTCACGTTCAGGTGCAACCTGAACCTTCCAAGCTTCAGTTGGTGGCTCTATCATCTGGTACCACCAAGAAGGATTCAGCATCGTCAGGAAGCTGTGTCAAAGAAGGTTTAGGCGGGATATTAGGAAAAGACTGCTCTGCCAGAGGTTTGTGCACTTCAGGGAAGTGGTCATGGCCCCAAAGCTGCCAGACCTCAAGTGTTTGGACAACGCTCTCAGACACATAGTGGGATTGTTGGGGTGTCCTGTGCAGGGCCAGGAGTTGGACTGGATGATCCTTGTTGGTCCCTTCCAGCTCAGGATATTCTGTGATCTTAGTCATTGGGTGTTCTTGGAACCCTTCCCCCAGCCTAGCCCAGGTGCCTCCACTTCTCCTGGCACAATGCGTGCCAGCTCCATGACCATGTTGATATCCCTTGTCCAGGCCTCTCCAGTTTCTTCACATCCCTCTTGAACTAGGAGACTCACATCTGGACCCTTGCTTCAGGTGCCTGCCTGTGCCCTTCTCAGCAGCCCTCACTGGGGCCTTTGCCTTACTCTGGCAAGGAAAAACAAGGAGGAAAAACAAAAACAAGCTGATGTTCAACCTGAGGTCTTCTATTGCTTCCAGAGTCTTTACAACAGGGTCCTTCCTGCTCAGATAGGTCAGAATCTTCTTCAAGCAATGTTCAGTGATGCCATGGACCATGAAGGACATGGATGAGGCATTGCCACACCTTAGCATCATGAAGGACTGATGTCCCCTCATGCTGTGACCATTAATCTCTTTTTCAAGCATCCTGCAGACTTTCCTCCCACAGCCGCATGTTGGATATCTCTGACTGACAGCTACCCATGATAGACACCTGTGAGGGCCTTTGTTCAGGAGTCCACAAATCAGCAGAGGCTGAAAACCATCAATTGCCCTGCAGCAGAATTCCACCAGGAAGATCATACATAGTCCAAACACGCTGTTCTGAGCTGCTTTCCACCACTCCCTTGGACATGCAGAAAACTTTGACCTGCTCCACCTTCCCTGATAGACAGGGCATTCGGTGACAACACGGTGGCCATGGCTGAGGAGAAGTGGTGGGTGAGGCTGTGATGGAGCTTCACCAGCACCTCATCCATGGGATCAGAGGAGCGCAGTGACACCTGTGGCCCGTCCCCTCCTCCACCAACACTGTAACACTGATCTTTCCGTTTCCTCACAATTTCCCAAAGCGAAGAAGGAGCCTTTGGGTTGGACAACAGCACATTTGTTTTGGCTTGGCCAGTGAGCAGTGATAAAAGCCAGCCTGCTGCCAACAATTCATTTCCTATTTCAGGCCCTACCAAAAATAAACTCAGAAGGGAAACTCCAATGAGAATTAAAAGCGCAGGAGACAACTCAGGGCTCCAAAACTGTATAGGAAATTTCTCTCTCAGTGTTCACTGGGAAGAGGGACAGCAGTATTAGAGGGAATTTCATGCTGAGTGGGGGGATCATGAGCGGCTTGGGGAACTCCATCAGGGTTATAGGGATGTAAATATCTATTCAGCTGACATTTCCTGTACTGGCTCCACGTGGCTACATTACACATGGGGAAATGGCCGTTTCCTTCTTTGCCCCCACAGTGGACGCAGGGGGTCCCTGACTGCCTTCTCCAGGACACTGGTGGGAGGGCCAGGCTGGGGGCAGTGGGATGTCCCCCAGCCAAATGGGTTATGTACTTGTGCAGCCACCATCCAGCTGGCACAGGGCTCCCACCACTAGGCTGCGTGGATCACCCCGCAGGCTGGGACCCCAAAGAGGTGCATCCACTGCAACACCACCAAAATAAATTCCGTAAGTTCCTCACTGCAGCCATTGGCAACCTCATCAAGATCCCTGGAGGGCTCCTGTGGCATTTGAGTGGCAATAAATTGAAGCATTTTGCAGGCCATCAGCTCCTGCTTCCATACCCACCCTCTGCCCACCAGCTCCACTCCCATGCAGGGAGCATAAAGAAGCCCACAGAGCCACGAGGATGGGCACTGTGCTCCCACAGGTCACCAGCTCCAGCATCAACCCCCAGCAGGAAGGAGAAAGCTGTGCCCAGTGTTCTGGGGGTCCCCATGAGGGTGGGTGGTGGCTCTGGGACTCTGTGCCACCAGCCCTGGCTTGGCATGGACATCTCAATCCGGCATCCACAGCTTTCCCTTGGGATGGCAGAGCCTTCAAGTGGGTGTTTGCAGCCTTTTCCCTCATGAAGGAAGGTGGAGGGAATGATTTTGTCACTGCAGTTTTTCCCTGTGCCCAAGATGCCACAAGACCCAGGGGACTGATAAAAATATATACTCCAGGAGTGTGTGTTTGTGTGTATATATGCCCACACACAAAAATATGTGTGTATATATATTATATACGTTATTTGTATATAAATAATTTACTCCTGGAGTGTGTAAGAGTGCAGGTATATATAACATATACACAATATATACACTCCTCTACACTCCAGGAGTAAATTTTTTTTACATTTCTATATTTTCATATATAGACATCCACATTCTCCTGTATACTCCTGGAGTACATCTACTTATGAATATATAAGTATAAATATATACACTTCTCTTTTTTTATAGATACATGTACATATTTATATATATTTCTACTTATTTTTATGTACATATGTGCATATATATATGTGTGTGTATATGTACACAAGCACTTACCTACTCAGCTGAAGGTGAGGATAGCGAGGTCAGGCTGAGCCTGCTCCCATCCTGCAGCATCCACCTGCCATCTCCATCCCCACTGGCCACAAGGCAGTGCCACCCAGGCACCTCCCAATACCATGCCCACAGACCAGGTCTTTTTGATGTTGAATCCAACAAGTGCTGGGCACTTCCCTGAGGTTCTGTGTTTCAGGAGGCTCCAGCAAGTACTTTCTGGGAAACAGGGCAGCAGAATGCCTGGGAGAGATGTTACCTACCAGCAGCAGCTCCAGGCTCTGCGAGCGGGACCTGGCACCTCTCTAAAGTCATTTTGTCCCCACTGATGGGTACTCAGGGCTGGGCAAAGCTTCTCTGCCCTGTCCCCTGTTGCCATGCATCTTGTGGGCTTCAAACTGGGGTTGGACCTTCAGCTTATCAAGGTCTCCAGGGAACCCTCCACAGCCTCTGACCCTCCAGCCTGAAGGACGGGGTGTACCTGAATGTGCCTTTTGCGGGGCACAGTGCACTGCCCTGAGCCCTGGGCACGGGGAGGGAGGCTGCAGCTGGAGCCCCCCACTCTGCAGCCATCAGGCACACAGGCAGCACTTCTCTGGGTTGCCCACCCAGCAACTCTGCCTTGGCTCCATTTTAAGACTATTCGCACCCCATGGAGTATTGGAAGGATTTCCATGTGATCCAGGGCACCAATTAATCCCTGGCCGTAATGAGCTGCACAGAGCAAAGGGACTTCTAGCACACAGAGCCAAAGCTGGGCAGATCTAAGAGCCTGAGCCTTTATTTCTGCCGCTGAAAGCATTATTTGAGAAAAATCCCTATTTTTGCAGGGGAAAGCACAAGGGCACTCTATCCAAGCTCTTTGAGCAGGAGAGGAGGAATAATTATGTGGAAGATAGGCAGAGGCTCCGGCACGGCCAGTACCTGATTCATCCCAGGTCTGTGCTCCCATCCTCACCATGCCCTCCCTTGTTCAGTCTGTGTGGGAGCACAAATCACGGCACAATGTCATCGCTCTGCCCAGGTCTGGATTTCATTAAGAGCCACATGATCAACTCTGGCTGCTGCCGGGGGTTTGGCTGCACTCCCCCCACAGAGCTGCACAGGATGCTGGGGCAGAGGTTGGGGCATGGGGCTAAACGGGTGCCTTGTCTGCAGCTGAGGAGCCGGAGCTGCCTCATTGGGATGGGAGTTTGGTCCCCCTGAGGGGTTTTGAGACCCTGAAAATATCGTCGGGAGAAGCGAGTGCAGCCTGCAGCTGTCCCCTGCTCGAGTGGTCCACAGGACCCACGAGCTGGAGTCACTGCCTCTGCCCAAAGCCAGGCTGTTGACATAAAGGGGCATGGATGGCAACTGGGCAGCCCCAGCCAAGGGGTGGAAGGGGCTGGCTGCAGGCTGCTGCATGCCCTGCATCCCATCACAGCCTTTGCAGCCCTTGCAGCTCACTGCAACTCTTGCATCCCTTGGATCCTTTACATCCCCTTGCAACACTTACATCCCACTGCACTCCCTGCATCCCTTGCAGCCTCCCTGCATCCCTTGCATTCTTTATAGCCTGCCACAGCCCTTGCAGCCCTTGCAGCCTGCAGTGTCCCTTGCATCCCATACATTGTCTGCACCCTCACCCCTTTGCAGCCCATGGCCCCTGCACACAAATCCCAACTAAGCTCACACCCTTCTGTCTCATCATGGCTCATTCTTGGTTATGAAACTCCATTCACTGATCTGGGACCACCCACTCCAGCTGGCTGGAAGCCCCTCCAGCAGGTCCAGGGGAACCAACTCCAGTCCCTTGCTCAGGCTCTCTAGGCAGGGCTGTTATCCACGGAGTGGTATAGATCCATCACCCCACCTCAAACAGACTTGACACCCATCTCTCTGCAGGTAGTGAAGGCATGAGATGTTCATGGGATGCTGAGCCATAACCAGCACGAATTTGTCCCTGGCTGAGCATCCATGTCGCATCCCAAGGAAAGATGTGCAGTCAGGATTCGTGTGTGCAGCATTTCCTCATGGAGCTCGGCCCAGAAAACCGAAGCCTAGACACTTTGTGCCAATGTGTGATCCTCACAGGAGGTCAGACCCAGCTCTTCCAGCTCAGTAGCCCTTGTTCTCTTGCATATGCCAGCAGCCAGCCAGGAGAAGGAGCTTCACCCGGCACTATCGGGAGCCAGCAACCACCTTAATCCAGGTCTTATTTTAGCTGCAGCTCAGGAGTGAAATTCCCGTCCCGATATTCAGCTCCAGAGGCCAGAGCAGGGGAAACACTTACTTTGCAGTGTTTAAATTGGAATAAATCTGGTGAGCCCAAGGCTGAGGCTCTGGTGGTCGCAACCATGTGCTCCCCTCACCTAGGGGATGCGGCTGAGGGCCCACACAAGCCTACAGTGGCTTGAAAAAGGATGGGAGAAGCTGGGGATGGGCAGCAAAGCCTCTGTGGTGGGTGACCATGCACCCAGTGTAGAGTGGAGTCAGGGGTGTGCTGCTGTAGCCCCTTCCTCAGGGGTGCAGGGGGCTGGTGCACCTCTTGGAGGGTCCAAAGAAGAGCTGGAGGAGACTTGGGGAAACCATCCCACCCAAGCCAGCTGAGGAGAGATGGATCCAGCCTTGAGCAGAGGAGTCCCCCAGACCTGGCACAGTGGCGGGGTTGCTGCTCCAGCAGCACCCTGGTTCCATCCCTCAGCCAGGGACTGACTGGCTTGGCCTTTGGCTGAGGGCACCACGGCTTGGGCTCAGCTGCTGTCGAGTCACCAGCTCTGGCACGGCCGACCCAGTTCATACCCACGCCATGGAGGGCAGAGCTGCTCGTGGGCATCAGCTCCCAGCCCAGGCACCAGATGATGTTGACTTGTCCCTGGCTCCCCGGTAAAGGCAGTAAAGTTCTGTTTGGTGCAAAATCGGCAGTGCATTGGCCTCTTTCAGTGACAGCTGTCTGCCTGGTGACACCACACTCACCAGAGGCTGTGGGGGGGTGTTCCAGCTCCGGAGTGGTGATTCAGAGCCGTGGTGATGTGGCAGCTCTCCTGTAGGGTCTCCAGGCTTGGACAACTGTCTCCTGCAGACAGGTGTGTGCTCAGAGTTCTCTGGAGGATTATTCCACATGGCAATGTGCCCCAGTGCACTGTGCTCTGTGCACACCCCATCTCTGCCCAACTCAGGATCCAGTAAGGCCCTAAAATTGCTCTTTTCCAGCATTTTTGAGCATGCAAATGTGCCTGCTGCAGGAAAGTGATATTCAGGCACCCCTTCCCTAAATGGGCAGTGGGCACCTTTGCAAATCTCTCCATCCTGGGAGATATTTTCCCTGCAGGTGAGCACACGAAGCCTGAACCCCACTGAGGATCCTTCTCTCGGGGCCAAAGCAAGTGGCTCCAGTGGGATACAGAATCCTTTGGCCCTGTGGATGTCCCTGCTCATCTCACACCAGGTCACAGGCTCCATCCCATGAAGTGTTCTTGTTCCCTTACTTCTGCCCACCCTCCTCTGCACCAGCAGTGTGAGGAAAGAACCATGGCTGATTTGGGGGCTCAGGAAGAAGCAGCAGGACAGGATCAGCCACAGAGCAAGGAGTATCCTGCTCTCCTACTGCAGAGCTCCCATGGTCATGAGCACCCAAATGTGGCCTCATCCTGCCTGGCAAGGTGCCTCACTCCATGCACATTGGCCAGGGGCAGCTGGAGCAGGATGATGTGGTGGCACCATGTGTGGGTCACACTGGGCTCTTCCCCAGACCTTCTTACTCCATGAGTGAGGGGAGTGTCAAGGTGAGAAAGGACAGAGGACCTTTTTCAGCTCTGTTTCTCCCTCCATAGCTCAATCAAGTCCCAGTTAAGGTTCTTCCTGGGCATCACAAGCCAACTGCAGGGTTGTTTCTGCTCTCAAGACCCTGGCTCCAGTTACCATGGTCTCCTCCTGAGTGCTGGCATGTCCCAGGGAGCTCCTCTACCCATTCTGTGTCACCTGAGCTGCTTGTGGCACCACTGTGGACACTGTCAGCTGGTCAGGGACTCCCCCACCCCAGCATAAGCCCACACCCCAGGAGCCTCCTGCACATCCCAACACATCCTGGTGTGCTCCCTGCCTGGACCTCCAGGGGTGTACAGAGCGTGGGACACTCCCAGGACACAGTGCTCCTCATGTGTGCCACCGACCTGCCTCCCCAACACACCCAGACCCAGGCTGGGGCTGCGGATTGTCCCCAGTGGGTGACCCACCTGCAGTCCAACTCACTGAGCTCCTTCCTCCAGTTCAAACCTCATGTTCCTCTGTCCGCATGGCACTCGTGCAGGTCCCAGCAGAGCACCTGTCCCCCAGCTTCATCCACCACAGTGAGCTCACCCTGCACCCCCACCAGCATCCTGGCCCAGCAAACCAGGGCCAGGTATCCCATGGAGCACATGCCAGCTCGGCTCCCTGCCTCAGGATTTCCAAAATCTCAGCCTTTGAATCCCCAACCCTGCGGGCTGCAGAGGCAGCGCCCGGAGCTGACAGGCTAATGAGAAGTGCATGGGTCCCACATCTGGTAGCGATTGAGCCGGGAGTGGCGCGGGGAAGGGAGGAAGCACAGATTTCCTGCAGCACAAAGGAAGGGAGAGGAATGTCCGCGGCAGAGCAGAGGCCCCAGTGTTCCCCCTCCTTCTGCCTTCACAGGGGTGCACAGACACCAGATCCTGCTCAGTCCCTTGCCCGCACGGCTGGAGAGTGTCCCTGGGAATGTGCCCCCCTCTCACCTGGGCTGAGCCCCTCGGCTGCCCGGCTGCCCCCCTTTCCGCTCGCAGGGACACACGGGCACCCCATGGCCCCTGCCCACCGTCATGGCCATGCACCACCAGAGCCTCCCACACGGCCTCTCCCATCCAGCCTGGTGCCACCCAGGGGTTGAGACAACCATCCCCACAGCCAGACACCCCCAGGCTTGAACCTCCCTTGAAACAGCCTTGGGAAGGAAACAGAAGTCCAGTAAGGCCGTGAGGGAGGCGAAGTCAAGGCAGGGGCTGCTCTGTGCTGTGCCGATGGGGATGTGATACTTGGAGGGGACAAGGCAGGTGGCATTTAGGTCCTCACGAGTGCAGGCAGCTGTGTGTGGGGAGGCAGCTGCTCTGCTCCTGTTCCAGGTGAAGTTTGGTCACCATACCGTGCATCCCTGGCTGCCAAAGGGATTTTGGGTTGTGCTGCTGGGGGAATTCCCTTGGGCAGCAAAACTCTACAACAGCAGGTGACAAACAGAGAGGGATATTTAGCAAAAGCTGCCATCAAATCTTCATAGTGGAGTGTGGCAGTGTCAAGGATGTTTTCATGCTGATCCAGGATACTGGTCCAGACAAAGCTGGGCAGCACAGCTCATAGCTATGCATTCAAGAGCCCTTTTTTCCCTTCCCCTGCAGCTCAGCAGGCTGCAGCACTCATCCTCTGGCTGTTCCAGCACAGCAAAACCTCACAGTGGCTCCTGAGAGTGGGATTGGGGTAATTTGCCTGTTCAACATATGAGGAAGTCATTCCATGGGGATGTTGCCAGCAGGCTGGGGGAAGAGTGAGCGAGGGATGGGCAGGACAGGCATGATAGGGTTAATTCCACAAAGTCTGAGCAGCCCAAAGGCAGAAAGATCTGCAGTCAGCCCACCCAAAGCCTCTGCACTTGTGATTTGGGAATCTTTGAATGGAAATTTGAGGCAATGAGCTGGGGGGGTGGGAAAAGGTAATTTCTATTCAGGGATGTTTTCAGGATACCCCCTTTGACTGCAGATGCTTCACATTCTCTCACACAGCCATTTCCAATCTGCTTGAGCAGCAGCGCAGCTTCTGTAGGCTTTGAAGTCCTATTAAATCCAGTATTGTTAAGGCATTGTTAAAGCATTTCAATGGATCTTTCCTTTTGCTGATTCAAGCCACGAACCTTTTCCTGCCATGAAGCCACAGCTCTCATCACCTACACCCCAGCACTCACAGAGACATCCCATCGCCATCCCAGGACTCAGGAACTCCGTGTGTCTGCAGGGATTGAAAGGAATCTGAGCACCCAAGTGGCCTCATTCTTCCCAAGGCACCCACAAACGTCACCCGGCACGGCCCTGGTGCAGTGTCCGTAGGGAATGTTCCCCAGCTCACAGGCTGCAATGACTTCTGGCAGTGAAATCCCACCGGTGCCGGCAATGCCGGCAGGCGACCGCGGGTTTGGCCGCGATGAAGTCACCCTGTGCTCCCCACTTTGGAGTCACCCATTCCAAAGCAGACAAATTCCGTCCGACACGATCCTGATTAAGCAATTAAAAACATTTGCGGCTGCTTCCAAACCGGAGCAGCGGGACACTTCACATCACATCACATCACATCACATGGGATGGTCGGGAGAGGAACCATCTGGAAACCTCCGGCCAGAGGCGCGAGCGGGGCCCAGGGCGGGCGAGGCTGACACCGCGAGGGGCAGGGACCGGGAACGGGGTGGGAATGGGGAGCGGGAATGAAGCAGGAATGGGGCAGGAATGGGGGGCGGGAATGGGGTGGGAATGGGGCGGGAATAGGGCAGGAATGGGGAGTGGGAATGTTGAGCGGCAATGGAGAGCAGGAATGGGGAGCAGTGGTGGGGCAGGAATGGGGAGCAGGAATGGGGGGGTGGGAATGGGGAGTAGGAATGGGGCAGGAATGGGAGCGGGAATGGGGAGCAGTGGTGGGGCGGGAATGGGGAGCAGGAATGGGGACTGGGAATGGGGATCAGTGGTGGGGCGGGAATGGGGAGCGGGAATGGGGAGCGGGAATGGGGATCAGTGGGGGAGCGGGAATGGGGATCAGTGGCGGGGCGGGAATGCGGGGCGGGAATGCGGGGCGGGACTGCGGAGCGGGAATGGGGCGGGGCTCGGTGGCGGGGCAGCCTCGCGCAGGCGCAGAGCGCTCCGCAGGCGCGGCGGGCATGGCGGCCTCGGCGGGTCCCGGCGGGCCCGGGGCGGCGGAGCAGCGGCAGGAGCGGCTCCAGCAGCACCATCAGGAGCACGTCCTGTCCCGGCAGCAGGAGCGGCACTACCGGCTGCTGGCCGAGCTGCAGGCGCTGGTGCAGGCGCTGCCCAGGTGAGCCCGGCCCGGCGGGGCGGGGCGGAGGCCGCTGGCGCGGCCCGCGCTGACCCGGCCCGTTCCCGCAGCCCCTGCCAGCAGCGCCTCTCCTACACGACGCTCTCCGAGTTGGCGCTGGCGCTGCTGGACGGGACGGTGTTCGAGATCGTGCAGGGGCTGCTGGAGATCCAGCACCTCACGGAGAAGAACTTGTACAGCCAGCGGCGGCAGCTGCACAGCGAGCACCGCGGTGCGGAGGGGCGCGGGGGGGCAGGGGCGCGGGGAGGCGGTGGGGACTCTGCCACGGGAGACGGGCCTGGGGCGGCTGTGAGGTGAGGGGTGACACGGGAGGGCAGGTTGTGGGGGCACTGGGAATCTGTGATGGGGACACTGAGGGGCTGGGGGTGACACTGGGGGCGGGGGGCAGGCTGTGGGGGCACTGGGGAGTGGCGGGGGTGACAGGTTGGGGGGCTCAGGGTATGGGTGTCCTGAGTGGGGTGGGAGTGACCCTGTGGGAGGCATGGGCAGGTTGAGGGGCTGTGTGGGGTGGGTTGTGAAGGCACAAGGGGACTGTGGGGAGTGACACTGCGGGAGGGGGCAGGCTGTGGGGAGGGCACTGAGGGGAGCGGGGGGGGGGGGGCACTAGGGGGGACCTGGCAGCAGCGTGACCGCCTGATCCCCCCGTGCCTGTGGCAGGGCTGAAGCAGGAGCTGTTCCATCGGCACAAGGAGGCCCAGCAGTGCTGCAGGCCCCACAACCTGCCGCTGCTCCGCGCCGCCCAGCAGCGTGAGATGGAGGTGAGGGGGGACCGGGTGGGAGGTGGAGGTGAGGGCGGGCCGAGTGCAGGGCTGTGTCCCTTCCTGGGGGTCTCCCAGCCCTGTTGCTGCAGGAGCACTGCAGTGTCTCTAGAGGGTTTGACTATTCCTGCCCTGCAGCCTTGGGAGCCGCCAGCCGTCCTGGCTGGTCTTGCTAGCACAGATCTAGTTGCCCGCCCCAGTTCTTGCTCTGCCCTTTGTCCCCACAAGGTGGGGGCCCAGGCTCTTGCTGTCTAGGATAGCCGAGGCCCGGGTGTGGTCTGGGAATCATGGAAGTTCAGGAGCCCACTCCAAAGGAGATGTGCTCCACAGTGCTTTAAGGATTCATCATTATCTGATGGGCTGAAGCCTGTATAGGAAGCAAGTGATAAAAAACACAGACAAGGGGCCTGAGATCTGCCATGACGTTGTAGCAAGTCGAAAGCAGAGAATACTCAAAATAAAAAAAATCACATTTTAGTTAGTAGCACTGATAACGAGAAATATCTCGAGATTCTAAGTGGAGCAGTAGTTTCTGAGAACATCCCAAGGCATTTGGAAAAGGCACTTTTAGGTCCAGTCCCAAACGACTTTTCTTTATATTGGTGATAGAGTCCGTTTTATAAGGTAACAAAATAGCAAGTAGCCAGTTATGTTAATTGATGGAGTTGAAATGTGAGGGAAAGTTAGTCTGCTCCACATTAGGTGAACGAAAATTGTTTAAAGAGGGGCTCTTTCCTGCCTTTGCTCATGATAAGCACAATGTC
>JAWWEU010000037.1:164489-246192 GCA_035583155.1 Acropternis orthonyx | reverse complement strand
GGGCTGTGCGGGGCCGTGCGGGGCTGTGCGGGGCCGTGCGGGGCTGTGCGGGGCCGTGCGGGGCTGTGCGGGGCCGGGCCGTGCCCGCGGGCGAGCGGGGCCCGCTGGCACCGGGGCCGTGGGCAGTGTCGGTGGGAGCGCGGCCGGGGCTCGGCTCCGCCCGGGACCGGCATCGCGGCGGGGCTGAGCAGGGTCGAAACTATCGGCTCTCCCTGCCCGGGATGAATCCGAAATCCCAGCCGTGACCGCCCCCCAGCCCGGGAGTCCCAGCCCCGGCCAGCCCCCGAGCCCCGGCAATGCTCCGCTGCCCGGTGGGTCTGCTGGGTGTGGTGGGTTGGGGACCCCCCCTGCTGCCAACCCCGCCAGGCGCGGGGGTGCAGCCATGGGGAGGCTCGGGGGGCAGGGGGGCCCCAGCCCGCACGGACTGTGCCCATTGTCCTCATGGGTCACTGTCATTTCAGCATTTCCCGGTGGCCTTTCCAGGACCTTTTGGCCTCCGGGACAAGTGGCCCCATGGGACTGGGGCTGTACCAGCCCTCCGAGCAGGACCTGTGGTTTGGGGATGCAGGAGGACATATCTCCCAGCATGCAGGAGTGGGTGGCTGAGAGGGGAGAGTCCCCAGAGTCACCGCCTGCCCTGTAGAGCAGCTGGGAAGTGGCACCTGAAGGCCCCCAGAGCTGTGTCCTCCTACTGTCGTGGTGGCAGTGCCAGCCTGGCTGGTCCCTGGCACTGGTTGTTTTCTGGTCTGGCAGGGGACTCCCAAGCACTCCCTGGGAGCTGCTCTGGACTTCCAGCTGCAGCCCCTGCAGCACATCTGGGCTTTCCCTGGGGAATCAGCGGGGTGCTGGAAGGAAGGAGGTGTTGCATGCCCCCTTGGTGGGCTCCCAGCACACTAGGGTGAAAGTCAGATAGATGTTGGATAAGGTGGAGGGGAAGCAGCAAGGAAACCTTCATCAGGACCAGAGCAGACTCGTTTGGGCTTTAAATGGGAGATGCTGCCCTGGGAGTGCTGTGGTTTCCCTCCCACCCGCCACACAGGCACGGGTCCCTGTCCTGTGCCACCACCCTGGAGGAGGATGTGCTCCATATTGAGGCGCACACTGGCTGAGGAGGAAGGGACACCTGGAATGTGCCCGGTGGCTCTTCTAGCCTGTACCCAGGACCTGATACCTCTCTGCTAAGGGGATGCTTACCTCTTCCTGCCCCTGTACCAGGTCTCCAGGCAGGTCTCACTACTGAGGACCCCTCACTCTGCCAAGAGCAGGGCCCATTGCCTCCAGGATGGCGAGATGGCTGCCCCGCTCCACCGACCTGACCCGCTTCTGCCAGAAGCTCAGCCGAGTGAAGACGCTGGAGGATGACATGATGGAGACGTCCTTCAACAGATGCCTTTCCACCATTGACTTGACACTGCTGGGCATTGGGGGCATGGTGGGCTCCGGACTGTACGTCCTCACAGGTACTGTGGCCAAGGAAATTGCTGGTCCTGCTGTCATTGTCTCCTTCATCATTGCTGGCTTTGCCTCACTCCTGGCTGCTCTCTGCTATGCCGAGTTTGGAGCCCGTGTGCCCAAGACAGGTTCTGCCTACATGTTCACCTACGTGTCTGTGGGTGAGATCTGGGCCTTCCTCATTGGCTGGAACGTGCTGCTGGAGTACATGATCGGGGGGGCTGCCGTGGCCCGGGCCTGGAGCGGCTATCTGGACTCCATCTTCAACCACAAGATCAAGAACTTCACTGAGACCCATGTGGGTGCCTGGCAGGTGCCATTCCTGGCCCGTTACCCAGACTTCCTGGCAGCCGCCATCCTGCTGGTAGCTACTGCCTTCATCTCCTTTGGGGCCAAAGTGTCCTCCTGGCTCAACCACGTCTTCTCGGCTATCAGCATGGGCGTCATCCTCTTCATCCTCATCATGGGCTTTGTCCTTGCACAGCCCAAGAACTGGAGCACCCAGGAGGGCGGCTTTGCCCCGTATGGGCTGTCAGGTATCATGGCTGGCACGGCCACCTGCTTCTATGCCTTCGTGGGCTTTGACGTCATCGCGGCCTCCAGTGAAGAGGCCAGGAACCCGCAGAGGGCTGTCCCCAGGGCCATTGCTTTCTCCTTGGGACTGGCCACTGGCGCCTACATCCTGGTGTCAGTTGTGCTGACACTGATGGTGCCCTGGCATTCGCTGGACCCTGACTCTGCCCTGGCTGACGCGTTCTACAGAAGGGGCTATGCCTGGGCAGGCTTTCTGGTGGCCGCTGGCTCCATCTGTGGTGAGTACAGGCAGTGGCGGTGGGAGCTGCCAGCCCTACTCACCGTGGGGGATGGGAACACCCCCAGTTTGGGTTTGGGTCTGATGGGGTCTCCCTTCTTCTACCTGTCCCTCAGCAATGAACACGGTTCTGTTAAGCAACCTCTTCTCCCTGCCGCGCATTGTCTACGCCATGGCCGAGGATGGACTCTTCTTTCAGATCTTCTCCCGAGTCCACCCCCGCACACAAGTGCCTGTCGTCGGCATCGTGGTCTTCGGGCTACTCATGGCCCTACTCGCCCTCGTCTTCGACCTGGAGGCCCTGGTGCAGTTCCTGTCCATCGGCACACTGCTGGCCTACACCTTTGTGGCTGCGAGTATCATTGTCCTGCGCTTCCAGCAGCAGAAAGTGGATGCCCACACACCCGCAGCTGGTGGCCGGCCCAACCCTGAACCCCATGAGGGTCCATCCAGTGGTGAGCTGAAGGAGTATGAGTCCTTCTCTGACAAGCTGCAGCTGGTGGACAGGGACAAGAACAAAGAGCAGCGGGAGCCGGGACAGCTGAAGGCAGTGTTTGAGCCCTACCTGGAGTTCCTCAGTGACTTCTACCCGGGTGAGGTGGTCACGGTGGCTGTGGTGACCCTGATGGTGTCTGCCATCTGTCTTTGCTCCATCTTGGTGTTTGGCAACACCCACCTCCACTTGCCCACTTGGAGCTACTCCCTGCTGTTGATCCTCTTCAGCCTGGGCTTCCTGCTCAGTCTTCTCCTTATCTGGGCACATGAGCAGCAGCACAGCACCCAGACCTTCCAGGTATGCCTGGGGTCCAGGCAGGGACAGTCCCTCTGCAGGGGGTGGGGCAGGGGGGGTTGTGGAGCCACTCTGATGGACCCACAGGGGGCCCAGGCACAGCCTGCACTGTTACTCTGTGTGCTCACTGGTCCCCAGGAGGGGATATCCTCAGCAGCTCTATGTCCATCCCACGGGATTGCTCCTGCCCACCCTGGGTTCCCTCCTCTGCATCCCCACAACCCCTCTGCTCCCCTCCTGCCTGTCTCAGCTGCTTACTTTGGCTGCCCTTCAACTATGTGATGAAGCTCATCTTCAGCCTCCAAGCCTTTTCTGTGCCTCCTGTGCCCCCTGTCCTGTTTTCAGCTCATCTGAGCCTTAATGTGGTCAGTGCAGCCACATGAATGGTAACACCAGTGGTGACACCACCTCCCTGCCATGCCAGTGCCTTGGCTCCTCCAGCAAGGACCACATTGGCTCTGGATCATGCTGGGAGTTTTTTTGGTCCTTGTTGTGATGTCTGTGCCAACCCTGCCAGCCTGGCTCCCACCTTCTGGCTCCCTTGTTCCTTTTGCCTGACTTTTTCCTTAAAAAAAAAGTGCCACTTCTAGAAATTCCGGGGTGACAGTGCATTTGTCTCCCACATTTACCAGTGCTCTATGACTTTAAGGATGGGGAATGTGGTCCTGCAGGTCTCAGGCTCCTTGTCTCCCACAGATTCCACTGGTACCCCTCTCCCCAGCACTGAGCATCGTCCTCAACATCTACCTGATGCTGAAGCTCAGCTACATGACATGGCTCCGCTTTGCAGTCTGGCTGCTCTTAGGTGAGTGCTCCTGCAGCAGCATGAGCCCCCAGGAGGGGAGTGGCTGCCCGGGGGAGGGGGAACCAGGCTTGTCCTGGCACCCGCCAGCTGCTTCGGCAGCTGCTCTTCCCTGGTGATGAGGCTATGAAGCATATCCTGTCCCTTTCTACCTCTGGTTCCCCTTTAGAGATGTAAGCTGAGGTCTCCCAGCACCTCCCTCAGCCTCTCTTGTTCCAGGAGTGTTAACAGCTTGTTCCTGTTAAGGTTTGGTTCCTTCTTCAAGCCCTGGACCAGAACCACCTGCTCCTGAGGCAGCTCCCCAGGGCTCAGGAAGTCCTTTCCAGCAAGGATCTTCCCTTTCCCAGGGACTGAGAGTGCTCCCCTTGTTCTTAACATGCTGCAGGATCTTTTTCATCCTGCAAGCAGCTCACTTAAGCCCTCGTGGTGCTTTGGCTTGTCCTTCTCCACCCGGATGCTGGCCACATCCCTGCCAGCTGCTGGGATGCCAGCCATGACTGTGCCAGTGGCCAGGCTATGCTGAAGCTGCTACTGTCCCTGTGCCCCCTGCAGGCCTGCTCGTCTACTTCGGCTATGGCATCTGGCACAGCAAGGAGAACCTGCGGGAGCTGCAGCCCCAGCGCGTCAGCGCCCGCTACGTGGTGTTCCCCAGCGGCAGCCTGGAGGAGAGGGTGCAGCCAGTGCAGCCCAGCGCCCAGCCCACCGCTGCGCTACCGGACACCGGCACCGACGACTGCAAGAGATGACACCCCTGGGGATGGGGGCACCTGGTGATGGGAGCATCAGAACCCCCTCCCACAGTGAGACCAGAGACCCATCCCCCTCCTCCTGGTCCCTCTGACAGCGGAGCCACTGGGGCTGCCCTGGTCATGGGGCTCCATCCAGAGATGATGAGGGTGCCCACCCTTCACCACATGCTCCCCACAGAACATGGAGGGGCTGGCTCCCTTCCTTCCCATCCCCTGCACTCAGGAACTGGGTCTCAGCCCAGTTCCTGCCCTGCTCACGAGGAGTCATGTCCTTGTCACCTCTCCCTGGGCATACCCTGGCACTGTGCAGCATATTTCCTTTCCAGTGGCACATCCACGCAGCTGGGGATGCAGAGGTTCCCTGGGAACTGGGACAGGCAACCCAGCACTGCCTATCTTGGCTCTCAACCTGTCAGCAGCCCTGACTGCAGCCCCCTTTCCTCTGGTGAAGCCCCCTTGACTCCTTCAGAGTCCCTTTGGAAGGAGGCAGGAGCCAGTTGCGCATCCCCACAGGCCCATCTCTGCCATCCCCATTCCCAGGGCTGCTCTCCTCGAAGGTTGGGACTGAGGGGCCCAAGGGTGGACAAGGTTGGACCAGGGACATGGCCAGAGTGGGTGGCCCAGGAAAGCCAGTGAAGGCTAGCAAAGCAGTAGCTCAACTCCATCTTCCCAGCCACTGGAACTGTGTGTTTGGGGGTGGGCTGGGGGCCATGCCTACTGTAAGGTAATGCCAAAGTCAGGCTCCTGCCCCAGCCCTGAGTGGAGTGTGGGTGCTCAGGTCCCCAGATGTGTTGCCTTGTCCCTGCAGGACCCCGGCAGCATCCCTGATCTGCCTGGAGCCAGTTCCCTGCTTCTTCTGTGCCCCAGCAGCATCACCTGCCCCACCATGAGGGGCTCAGCCCTCCATGATGTCCCTCCCACACTTTGTGGGGCTTGGGATGGGCTCAGCGGGTGTTTTTCAGTATTGCCCCCTCCTCAGCGATCATCCCCATGCTCTGGGGTCACCCCAGCTGCGAAGGTGTCACAGGGAGGCCTGCAGCGGCACTGTTGCAACCACCCCTGGCTAGTTTGCCCATGGGCAGTCTAAAGTAGAAGGGAAGGGAGTTTCAGCATGTTTTGGAAGTCAGTGGAGCATGAGGTTGCTGACCTGCCAGGCCTTGCAGCATGGACACTTTGCTCCGTTTTCATCCTCTGCATCCTGTGAGGAGCCAGGGACTATGAGCAAACTGGTCCATTGCTTCTCACTGGCCAGTCCCTGGGGATCCTAGAGGAGCTGTGGGGATTCTCAGTAGGATATGCTGACTCCTGTTGAACCCCTCCGTCTGCTGGCGCTGCCCCATGTCCCGCCTCACCCTCGCACTGCTGCCACTGGAGCAGCTCAGCCCCACCATGCTGTGGCCCTGTTTGGCACCTCTGTGTTGTGGCTTGTGAGCAACAGGCTGACTCGGTCACCCTCATAAACACTGTTTCTGCAATGGGTCTGGCTAGTTGTGCTCTGTCTGTCCCCAAGACTCCAGGTGGGAAGCTGGTCCACAGCCAATGCTCAGGAAAGCCCCCAAAAAGTGTGGGGAAAGGGAGGGTCGTCCCTGCTGCCACAGGGGTTCCACGAGGACAGGCTCCAGCCAGACCCATGGAAACTGGGACCCCACAGGGCTGGGATGGGCTGGGATTTTAGCATTACAGTACTCAAATATACTGGTACCCACCCAGACAGGCTGACCCCTCTGTGAGCAGCAAGGGTGATACTGAGCAGCACTGGTCACTAAAGCTGCCCAGGGTTATGAGCTGAAGGGATGGGTCAACTTGTGCAATTAATAGGAATTAAAGGATAACCCACAGATACCACTGCTGTTCTCTATGGAAGTTTCCTTCCTGAGATAACAAAGTCCTTCTTCATTAAAAAAGCAAGTGTTCAACAGTCACCTGGGGAGGCAGAGGCTGAACTCTCCTTAGCAACTCGGGTTTTAATCTTGGCAATAAATCCATTGTCAGCTGGATAAAGGCGAGTAGAAAGAACTGCAGGGATACAAAGGAGAAGGGAGCCCGGCATGGGGCATGGGTTCTCTCAGAGCGGGCCAGGCTGAGGGTCGCAACACTTTAATCTGCCCCTGTGGAGGAACGGCGATGGCAGTCACATCACTGGGCTCTGCAAGTGGGGGGTCTTAGTCAGCCTTTGAAGCTGGCAAAGACCCAAGAGTTATTGAATGAGCCTCATAGCCATCGATATTTAATCTATTTGAAAACATTCATTTGTAAAAATGCACAGAAATCGCTGTTAGGCCACAGCACACAAAGCCAGTGTAGGGACAGGGGGCTGATGGGGAATTAAAGGATTGAAGTGTAATTCCTGGTTGCCTGGTAGGCCAGTGAGGCCTCTCAAGCACACTTGGAGGGGGGGGAGGTTTAAATAGGATTACAAAATTGGTCGGTTCATGTGTCATACACCATCCTACTGCAGTAATGTGCCCTGCACAAAATGTGTACTAATTTATTTTTAATTGACTACTCATTACTGCACACAGAAAAAAGGAGGGGTGACAGAAGCCACTGGCACCCTGGGAGCTCTCCTATGGGGATTTGTTCCAGCTAATTCTATCAGCAGGAAAAAAAAATAAATCCAAACTAAACAGCACCAGCAGAGCTTTAAGATGGTAGCCTGTATTTGTGAGAGAAAATACTGTCTCCCCAGTCTGTACCCCCAGTTCCAAACAGATTTAAAACCAAACCATCCCTGTGTGCAGCTCCCAGAACTCTGTTTCATGGAGCTCCAGGAGCAGCCGCTTCCCTGTGGCTGATCATACACCTTTTTTCTTTCCAGAGCAGTATCTTTCTCCAAATTAGCTTAAAAATATAAATAAAGTCCTATTTTCTGGGCAATGGTGTAATCAGGCTGCAGGAAATCAATGTAATTCCAGAGCTGCAGGGTGTGGGTCAGTGCTGGAGCAGCCGGTGGTCTGGGAACCGGGAAGGTCTTTAGGGACTGTGGGGCACAAGCACCTCTGGCACACATGTTCCAGGCTGGGCTAAGAGGGTTAATGTGAGCCCTGGATGATAATCCCCACAGACAGCATGTGAGTGGGTAGGCAGCAGCCAGGCATGGCTGAGCCTTGCCAGTGAAGATGCTGGACTGGGAAGACTGGGAGAGTAGCTACCACGGCAATGCTGGTTTGTTGTGCCCTGGGAGGGGAGTTCCCCTAAGACAGGTGCAAGGGGACAAGGAGAAACGCAAATCCAGAGGGGAATAACGAGTTTTGTACTAGAGGGAAAACTGCTGCTGGGGTTGCCACCCACCCCCTTTAAATGGCAGTGAGTGACTGAGCATGTGGCCCGCAGCCTCAGCCCTGAGTGCAGCTCAGGGATGCTCCAGAGAAGGACTGAGGTCATAATGATTTTGGAGGTATCAGGACACGGGATCACTGCTGCTGCCCACACAGCCCCGGGGATGGGAGCTGTGGGAGCTCTGGCATGGGGAAGCACAGGGGAGCAGGAGTTGCAGGTGCATCCCAGCGTGGTGTCAGAGACAGTTTAATAACTGGAATAAGTAGTCACTGAGGCATTTGCATAGCTGAGCCCTGTGCATGCTGGAGGGAGGAAGAGAGGAGCCCCGAGCACTGGAAGGGAGTGATGGGTTGGCACTCAGGAGGAGCAGCTTCATGTCCTAATTAAATCACTTCCCAGCCTAAACTATCCCTCCCTGCTCCCCCTGGCTCTGAAAGCAGCACTGAAGAGCTGCAGGCTCAGTGAGGCTGGCTGTAAGTAATCCTCTCATTATCCCTGCCATTCTCCCCTCCTCCTCCTGCAGATGCAGCCTCAGGATTAGGTAAGCATCACACTACCAGCAGTCGTGTTATCTGTTTCTACTGCCGGCTTGGGAATGGCAGGGCATTAAAAGATGGCACAGACCAAGATGGGCTTGTCTCCCATCATCCCTCCATGATGCACTGGTGGTCCAGCACGCAGGTGCACAAATCATTCCAACAGTGTGCGTGCTGTGTTTCAGCAGTCCCTGCAGCCACACTGCTGTGGGGCCACAGCTTTTCCCTGTCTCACCACACTTTTTAAGGATCTGTATAAGCAGGAACTGTGCAGGCCTGTCCCAGTGGCAGAGGCTCTGTTCCAACAGCAGATGCATCTGCTCCATCCACTTTGGGGGAAAAGAAGGAAAAACACATTTCCCCACATGTAACACACCACAGAGACACAAATCTGCGGACACAGACCTCAGTGATCTTAGAGGTCTTTTCCAACCCTACAGATTCTATAAAAGGAGGCTAAATCTTCCCCATGTGCACAGGAGACACGGCATGAAGCAATGGACTGAAACTGTCATGAGGGAGATTTAGGCAAGAGACCAGAAATGCTTCCTGAGGCAATGACAGCTTGGCCAGAGGTTATGAAATGTCAGTGGTCCATTGAGTGCTGCAGCAAGTAGCTCTTCTGGAGCCAGAATTGCTGATTTCTCATGATCCCGTGCTTTCCTCGCTAGACTGGAAGCATTTTAGAGCAGCACTGTGGGCTTCAATCCTTGCTGGAATAAGAGCCAAGGCACCTCTGGGCATGGCAGCATGCTCAATATCCTAAAGGAGATGAAATTAATCAAGAAAAATGTTTGGAAAACACACAAAACCCCCCCACTTTTCTGGGTGGGGGGAGTAGCTGGAGCCACGCTGCAGGCTTCACTGCACAGCCCTGACTCCAAACCACACTTATCAGTAGTTCTATAGCTAAAACTTTGTGATCACCTATGTAACTTACACCAGAGGAGTTTCACGTGGCCGTGAGCTCCCCTGGAGTCGTAATGCTCATTTTCCAGAAACAATCAGGCAGTTGGAGCAGTCCCAGAGTGCTGCAGCAAAACAAGTTGGCAGATCCTTCTGAGAGGTGATGGGGGGCAAGGACAGTCAGGGACTCAAAAGGCATTGAGCAAAGTGAGAGCTGCTCAAGAATTCGGGAAAAAGTACCATTAGTGGCAATCAATATGGATTTGTGTAACCTTATGCTTTGGTGGGAAGAGGAGCCTGGAATGAGGCAGCAGTGCTGGTGTGCTATAGCACCTTCACGAGGCATGCAGCTGCTACCTGTAAGGAAAATGAAAATTATGAAAATGGGACTGACACTTGGACAAAAAACAAAGGCTCAGTACTGGAACCATGGAGCCCCTCATGAACAGGGGATTCAACAAATATGCTGGCGAGTTACTCCAAGATTAGTTCCCAACTTAAAGAGAACACAGCCGAGTTTGAGTAAAGAGGAGCAGGGATTCCAGCTGGAGAGATCACCAGGTAAATTTGGAATAAAACTGGTATAACAGAACTACAGTTCTCGATGTAACTGTCCACAGGTTAATTCTTCACAACCTTTTGCAGCAGCTGCCAAAGCACATCAAATCCCTACAACTTCCCCGACAAAACCTGCTCTGGCTGCTGCCCGCCCCCCTCCCTGCCCGCAGCGCCCCTCACGGGGGGCGGGGGCGGGCCGGGGGCGGGGCGATCCGTGCCGCTCCGTGCCGGTCGGTGCCGCTCCGTGCCGATCCCTGCCGATCCGTGCCGATCCCTGCCGATCCCTGCCGATCCGATTCCCCCGCCCCGTGTCCGCTCCCCGCCCGGTTCCGCCATGCCCGGCCCGCCCTGCGGGCCCCTGCTCGGCTACAAGACGGCCAAGTTGGCGCTGACGCGGAACCGGCGGGTGGGGCTCCTGCACCGGCTGCTGCAGCTGAGCGCGCTGGGCTACCTGCTGGGGTAGGGACCCCCCGGCCCTGCCCTGGGGGGTGTCGGGGGTCCCTGCTGGGGTGGGGACCCCCCGGCCCTGCCCTGGGGGGTGTCGGGGGTGCCTGCTGGGGTAGGGACCCCCCGGCCCTGCCCTGTGGGTGCCGGGGGTCCCTCAGCGCCCTCGCTCCCGCAGGTGGGTGCTGCTGCTGCGGAAGGGGTACCAGGAGCGCGACGCGGCCCCGCGGGTCGCCGTGGTCACCAAGGTGAAGGGCGCGGCGGCCGCCGAGGCCGCGGGGCGGCGGGTCTGGGATGCGGCGGATCTCACCTGGCCCCCGCAGGTACGGCCGGGCCCCGCAGGGCGGCGGGGGCGGGGCGGGGGCAAGGCGGGGACACGTGAGGTCCGTTATTGCCTGTTCCCCGCTGTGACAGTGTCACAGGGTGTCCCCTGGACCCACCCTGGTGTCACGCCCCGCTGATGGTGCCTTCTTGCTTCCCAGGGGGAAAATGTGCTTTTTCTGGTGACCAATTTCATTGCCACAGCCCAGCAAGCCCAGGGCACCTGTCCCGAGGTGAGTGAGCAGGGCTGACCCAGCCCAGCCCCGCAGGGGTGGTGGAATGAGCCATCGGTCCTGCTTCTCGGTGGGACCCAGTGGAAGACCAGATAAAAGGGAAAAGTGGATTTCCATCAAACCCAATTCCCCTTATTCTCACTGCTCCATTGCTCTCTCATGCTCATCTGCGCTTCCTCTGTCATACCTGTATGAGCCAAGGTGTGTATCCACATTCTCTGGCCAGAACTGCTTGCGGTGACCAGGGACACTGGGGGCCTCACCAGCTCTGGGCTCCTTGGGTGGTGGCACTGTATGACATTTCAGGCTTTCTGCTGCCCTCGGGCATGAGTATGCTTTGACACACACTCCTTGGATACCTGTGTCATGTTTTCTTCATAACTCCTTGCTGCAGGACTAATGTTCATCTTAGCATCCTGTCTTTAGAAGGAATGGAACACAAGGTCTAGGTGGTTTTCCAGCAGCCAACACTCAGTGATATATGTTTTCTGGCTGGACCTGGCTTGGCAGATGGGAGCAAATGTCCTATAAGCTGAGCCACTGCTGGCACCTTATGCCTGAGCCAAGTACTGACTGTCCTGGTGGTCCCTTCAGCTCCTGCTGTGGCCAGATCCTGTGGGGGAGGAGTAGCAACCCCATTTTTGGGTCGGGGAAAATGGCACTAATGATCCATCTTTAGAATGTTGAGAACTGCTGAAATCCTGGCAGAGGGGAAGACAAGTGCTGTAGGGCATTTTGGGGCACTCATAGACAGCCACAGGCATCTCTGGATGCTCGGTTTGCAGTGTGCAAACCAAGGACACAGCAGGGGATTTCATGCTGTTCCAGTGCTGGGGTGTGTGTGGGTGCCTGTCCCAGCATCACGTGCTGCTCTCCTCAGTTGCTGGCTTTGGGGGCTGTAGGTGACATTCATATTTGGAAAGCTTTGAAGATTTAGCAGTGACAGCTTTTGGCTTTGCAGGGAGTTAGAGCTGTCTGAATATTCTCGATGACCTTATCGTTCAGTGCTGGCAGACCAGCGTGTCTGGAGCCAGGAGCAGCACCAAGCACAAGCTGGGCTAATTTAAAGCATCTGTACATGCAGTTATTCCTTGCATCCTTTTATCCCTCTATTTTCCAATGTTTGTTCCTTTTCAGGCCACCTAGTTCCCTCCTTTCCATGCCTTATCTTCCTGCCCTAAAACAGCCCATTACCTAAACACCCTGTGCAATCCCAAATGCTCTCCTGCATTCTGTAATGACTCCATACCCCTAGGTGGTGAACCCCCACCCAGCCCAAAGGTGCTGCTCCTCTCGGCTCCTGTTGGTGGGTTTCACACCTGAATGAGAGGCCGAGGCTGTCCTGGGGCAGCCCTGGGAAGATCTGGAGAGACCCCAACTTCTGACTCCATAAGTTGGGGTTTCCTGCCTGCCTTTGGACCTCTATTTCCCACCAGGGCTTGGAGAGGTGGGTTTCTTACAGTCTAGTGACTCCTGCCATGGCCTGGGGTAGCTGGGGAAGGTGTTACTGGTGTTCCTCCACCTACCATCATCTCTCTGTGTTTGAATAAGAGGATTTTACTGCTCCTGACAGCCAGGTGGGTCCGGAGTGAGGGTGAAGCTTTCCCAGTCTCTGCTAAAACTTGTGTTATGCTGGATTTAGGGTGTACTAAGCTCTTCCGTGGGGGATTTGTTGTGGTGCCTTACAAGGTGCTTAATGGGCTCAGTCATTAAGGCCCTCCTGAGCCCCACTGTGCTGGTTCCCAGTTCCAGCTGAAAGGTCTAAGTTAGCTCTGAAGGCTTCCCCTACCTCTGAGGAGCAGGAGGCAAGTGCTCCCGAGAGTGTGGAGACAAGCAGGAAGGATTGCCTGTCGGACATGCCTCTCTCCTTGCTGGCTGGAGGCTGCTCAGGGTCTGGACTTGGTGAATGTTCTCCAACTGTTTGGGAAGTGCTTGAAGAAACAGGAGCAGCAGCACAGCAGTGGGGGTGAGTGACAGCATGGCCTCGGGTGGCTGCAGAGTGCAGTAACAGCACTTGTCTCTGTCCCTCCCAGAGCCCCTCTGTCCTTGATGCGATGTGCATGGAAGATGCAGATTGTCCCATGGGAAACCCTGTGGTTCATGGCAATGGTACTGGGTGTTTTTCTAAAGAAGCATAAAATCCCTGAATGGTTTGACTTGAAAGGGAACTTAAAGCTCATCCAGTCCCACCCACCTGCCATGGGCAGGGACACCTTCCACTAGCCCAGGTTGTTCTGAGCGCTGTCCAGCCTGGCCTTGAACTCTTCCAGAGGTGTGAACAGCCACAGCTTCTCTGTCCAACCTGTGCCAGGGCCTCACCACCCTCACAGCCAAGAATTCCTTCCCAATATCCCATTTAATCCTGCCCTCTGGCAGTGGGAAATGATTCCCTCTTGTCTCGTCCCTCCAAGCCCTTTTCCAAAGTCTGTCTCCAGCTTCCTTGGAGTCCCTTTAGGCACTGGAAGGCATTCTAATAACTCCCTGAAGCCTTTTCATCCCCAGGGTGATCAACCCCAACTCTCTCAGCCTGACCTGCATTGTCTCATTTTTAGGGATAAAAACGGGGAAATGTGTGATGTTCAACGCCACCCATTCCACCTGTGAGATCTATGGCTGGTGTCCTGTGGAGAATGGTACCCTGCCCAGGTAATCACAGATGAGGGGACAGCAGGTGGTGGGAACTTTGGTTCCTTCACTCTGTGTAACCAGGAGCCTGACTGTGACACTTGCCCAAGGGGCAGCTGTGTTCGGGGAGGCCTTTGACATCAATCTTCAGATCAGTTAAGGTCAGAGAATTTCAAGCAAGAGTGTTTCTTGCACCTGTCCATTGTAGCCAAAATCTTAGGATTGCAGAAGAGACTGTGGAGCTTGGGTAATGGGGCTGTGCCTTGACCACTGTGCGAGACTTGAGTTCATTGGTGGTTGTTTTCCAGGAAACCTCTTCTGGTTGAGGCGGAGAATTTCACTCTCTTTATAAAAAACACCGTCCACTTCACCAAGTTTAACTTCACCAAGTAAGTACAGTGCTTCCCAGCCTGCCTGAGCCTGTCTCTCATGAGGCTGAGCACCTGAGACCATGTGAAGCCACATGCCACCCAGGACAGGTGGTGCTGGGGCAGTTACAGGCACGATGGGTGTTCAGGTGAACACGATGTGTGTGCCTCTGTAAGGGCAATGGGATGGGGACAGCTCAGAGAGAGGGACTGGTCCTGCCCATGTAGAGAGCCGGACAAGGCAAATCTGGGAGTGAGATTAATATTTTTGGCTTTTAATCTTGCAAAGTGGCTTCACAGGAGCCAGGTAAAGGGCTGCACTGGCCTCACTGCCCCAGTCATGTTGACTGTACTGCCTTAGCCTGGCAGAAGACATGGTGTGGGGCAGCTGAACTGTCCCTGCTGTCACCCCTGGAGCACTGAGTCAAGCTGGGTGGGAGCTGGGTGCTGGGAGAGAAAGAAAGAAGAAGCACGTGGAGGTGGAGGGAAAGGCTATGGCAGAGGCTGTAAAGGATGATAACTCCATGTGTGATTGCTCTGGGATAGTTTTACTTTGCCCTCTCTCCATCTGAGGCTTTAGGTGAGGCAATGACTGTTGCCCCACTGAAGCAGGAGCACTGGTGGGCCCATTCCAGCAGGAGAGTCCCGTTTTCAGTCCCACAGGTGGGCACCATGACCTCTCACACCCTGTCCCCCCATTCTCTCTGCTGTCTTAGGTGCAACACTTTACAAACCAGTGACCCCAGCTATTTCAAGAGCTGCACATATGATCCAGTCTTCAACCCTTCCTGCCCTGTCTTCCGTGTACGTAACATGGTGGAGGCAGCTGGAGAGAACTTCACAGACCTTGCACTGCTGGTATGTTTTTTTTATAATAGCATGGAAGATGACTCAAAATTCCCCAAGGATGTGAGCAAGAGGCAGAGGACAGGACTAACCCTGAAACGCTAATGGAATGTATGATCTGGGAATGTTTGAACAGCAAACAGTTCAACCAGTCTCTGATCCCATACCTCCCCTGGACTAAAGTGTGTTTTGCAGGGGGGGAGCATTGGAGTTCTCATCGAATGGGACTGCGACCTGGACCACCCTGCTGCCCAGTGCCAGCCACAGTATTCCTTCAGCCTGCAGGACACAAGGTACAATTTCAGGTGAGGATGCATGGGCCTGTGGGATTAGCACACTGCAGTAATTTGATATCCAGGTTCTGATAGATGCTCTGAAAGGAGCAGCAGGGACACAGAGTTTGCAGGTGTCATCTGCAAACTCACTCTCAGTTTGCAGGCACCAGGCTGGGCAGGAGTGTTGATCTGCTGGAGGGCCTGAAGCTCTGCAGAGGGATCTGTGGACCAAGGCCAGTGGTGTGAGGTTCAACAAGGCCGAGCCCCAGGTCCTGCATTTGGGTAACAACAACCCCATGGAATGCTCCAGGCTGGGGACATAGTGGCTGGAAAGCTGCAGGCAGAAAAGGGCCTTGAGGTGAACACGAGCCCAGGTGTGCCCAGGTGGGCAAGAAGCCCAAGGGTACCTGGCCTGTACCAACTGAGGTGTGGCAGCAGGACCAGGGCAGTGACCATTTCCATGTTAAGAAAGATATTGATGAGCTGGACCTTTTCCAGAGAAGGGCAAGGGAGCTGTGGAAGGGACTGGAGCACAAGTCTGATGAGGAACAGCTGAGGAAGCTGGGAGTGCTGTTACAGGGAGGGTTTGAAAAGCACGCGAGAACTGAAGCTCAAACACCGCTGTAAACATAATGTAAACAGTATTTTATTACAAAAGGTAGCCAAGTAAGATGGAAACCCTGAGCAAGGGAGGGGGAGAGAAAGGGAAAGAGAGAAAACCAAGCCCCCCGAGGTCCCACAAGGACCCTCCAGGTGTTACACGGATTGTCTCACCAACCGTAGAATGCCCAAACTTCCCAAAGCAGAGGCAGTATCCTCAGAGGCTGGCCCGCTGACGGGCATCCCCGCCGAGCCAATGTGGTCTGTTCATGTGTAGTGAGGCCCCTCTCCGAGGACAAGCCATCTATTTGCCATGGGGAACATCTGCCTAGGTGGGCATGGCCATCATCCTCCAGGTAGAGGTCCCTGGCCCCTCCCCCCTGTTATGTAAGTGGTCTCTCACTGTGCATGTGTGAGAGCATTGGAATTTCCTTGTGCCTGCATGGTCCATTCCAGAGGGTCTTAATGAAATGGGTGTGGGCGCATACTTCGAAGTCCTCTTCCTCCCTTTCTCCTTCAAATGCCCTTGGGTGCTCGTTAACCAATTGGGTGAGCCCAATTAATTCTAGTTTACACTGAATGTTTCCCTCAAGGATGAAGTTCTCACTTATCAGCATGTGTTTTCCCATAACTTGGTGGGGAAAGAATAATTTCTCACAGGTGGCTCACAGACCAAAAATACCAGTATTTACACCAGCACAGATACTCAGCCTGGAGAAAAGGAGGCTCAGGAGGGACCTTCTCGCTCTCTGCAACTCTCTGACAGGGGAGGGGAGCCGGGGCGGGGGTCAGGCTCTGCTTCCAAGTAACTACTGACAGGGCAAGAAGAAACGGCCTCAAGTTGTAGTAAGGGATGTTTAGATTGGGTATTCGGGAAAATTTCTTCACAAAAAGAGTTGTCCAGCCTTGGCACAGCTGCCCAGGCTGTAGTGGAGTCCCCATCCCTAGAGGGATTTAAAAGCCGTGTAGATGTGGCACTTGAGGACATGGGTTAGTGGTGCAAGGGTTGGACTTGATGATCATAGAGGGCTTTTCAACCAGAATGATTCTGTGATTCCAAGACAAGGGGAAGTGGTAACTCAGGGCAGGGCCTGTTAGTACCAGGATGCTGTGGCAGTTCCTGCACCTTGTAGATCTGCTGTGTTTGGAGCTGTGCAGGGCATTATCTGCCTGAGGGCAGGGACCTGCGGCTGTCCACACCTGAACTGGGTGCATGGGGAGCTGCATGCTCCTAGTGACGTGGACTGGGTGCTGAGGGAATGTGGATGCCCCACTCCTGATGCCAGTGAGTGATGGCAACATGCTTATTGCCCAGGTGCCAGCATGGAGGACACCAGGGTGTTTGCAGGCACACGGAAGCCCCAGCAATCATTTGGCACTGGCAGCCCACTTTCCCTCACTGCTTTCTGAGCCGTGTCCAATGTCTCCCACAGAACTGCCTCCTACTACTGGGGCTCCCAGCGGCAGCTCTACCGGAACCTGCTGAAGCTCTATGGCCTCCGCTTTGACATCTCCGTGCACGGCCAGGTGTGTGCACGCACCCTACACAGCCCCGGCAGCCTTGCCCCCAGGGCTGACTCCTTGCACAGCTCCCCACTGCTCTCCTGCAGCCACCCCTGTGGTTTGCTGCTGCCATCGCTTTTCTCCACCCTGGAGAGCTCATCACTTCTTTCTAGAGTTTTTCAAGCAGAGCAGGAGAAAATGGTCTCTCCCATTTAAAGAAAAACCTCTTGGTAATACCCTGAGCAGGAAGGCTTTCCTCCCTGAGAGTCTGACACAGAGTGTGAAGTAGGCAAGGTGAGGTGATCTGGGCCCATGGGCATCTCTGAGGATCTTGAGTGGGAAGCACCCTGGCAAAGATCAACCTGAATTTTTCTGAGCCTGGACAATTAATCCCCTCTTGATTAATTATACCCTCAGGGACAAAGGGTGTGGACATAATCATGGCTGGACATGCCCTAGCCATGTGTGCTGAGAGTCCAGAAACCTCCGGTGTCCTGGGCTCATCCCACAGCGTGGGCAGCAGGGCAGGGGGGGATCCTGCCCCTCTGCCCCACTCAGGTGAGACCCCCCTGCAGAGCTGCCCCCAGCCCTGGGGCCCAGCACAGGGAGGACATGGAGCTGCTGGAGCGAGTCCAGAGGAGACAACGGGAATGCTCCAAGGGCTGAAACCCCTCTGCTGTGGAGACAGACTGTGAGAGTTGGGGGTGTTCACCTGGAGAAGAGAAGGGGCTCCAGGGAGATCTGTCTTCCAGAGCCTCAAGGGGCCCCAAGAAAGCTGGAGAGGGACTTGGGACAAGGGCCTGGAGGGACAGCACAAGTCGGAATGGCTTTCCACTGCCAGAGGGCAGGGTTAGATGGGATATGGGTAAGAAATTGTTCCCTGTGAGGGTGGGCAGGCCCTGGCACAGGCTGGGCAGAGAAGCTGTGGCTGCCCCATCCCTGGAAGTGTCCAAGGCCAGGTTGGACGGGGCTTGGAGCAACCTGGTCTAGTGGAAGGTGTCCCTGCCCATGGCAGGGAGTGGAGTCAGATGAGCTTTAATTTCCCTTCCAACCCAAACCATTCCATGATTCTGTTACCACTGATGCTACTTTGTGCAGCATCACTGACAAACTCAGTGCTCAGCTGTGCAAGAGGGAGCCTGTGCTAAGAGCTCTTGGCACCCTGAGAGATGTCCACAGCTGGACTGTCATGCTCAGCAGTGCCCTTTGTACCTGAAGAGGGTGAAGCACACAGCACAGGACAGAGTGCACCACTTCTGGGTAGTGAGAGCAGATCCAGGAGCAGGAGAGAATAGCTAGGAGAGAGACAGTAACCCCAAAATCTCTCCACCCGAAGAGCACCATTTGACTCATTTGAGCAGAGAGGGACACATTCCATCAGGGCCATGTTTGCTGGGGTGTGGTTCCACGGGTGACAGCTGCAGCAAGAGGGAGGCTCCTGCCCAACCTGCGGGATCATGTGGGTCACAGTAACCTCTGTTGCCACCAGGTCACCAGCTGTCAGTCCCTTCTTTTACAGCCAAAGGGGGTTGGGGTCAGTGCAACAGCAATTCCTACAGCTGGGCATGGAGAAATGTTCCTGGATCCCTCCTGCAGCCCCAACTTTAAGCATGCTGCCCCATGGGGCTTGGCCCACACCCTCTCACTGCTCTCTACCCACTGTCTTCCCCCTCCACCATTTCTCACCAGGCTGGGAAGTTCAGCATGATTCCTACTGCTGTGAGCTTCGGCACCAGCATTGCCTTCTTTGGTGCCGTGAGTACTCCAGATACACTCTTTTCCTTCAATCCATGGATTGGGATTTGCCACTCATTGGTAGTTTCCCTGCCTGCCTGGGCACAAGCCTTCCTGGGTGCCAGCCAGCATGGAGGGGAGATGGTCTGGCAGGGCGTCAGCTCCTGTTTCCCTGTGACCATTAGCAACAATGACAGCACTGGGATCCTGAGCACTGTCAGGATCATGTCTCATGAAGGCTGTTTTTTTGTGTGGGCCCTGGGAAGGAGCATCACTCGGCCGCTGCTGGCAGGAGAGCAGCTCCTCTCTCTGCTTCTCCCCTGACTCTAAAGGAACCTGATGTCCTGTCACCAAGGTGGGGCCAGCCCCTCATAGAGCCTCTCTGTGGCTCATCCCTTCTAGCAGAGTAACAGGGAGCCTGAGGTCACCCTTTCCCCCCTCTTTCCTCCCCGATGTGCTCATTCCAGGCCATACATGGCTCTGAGGGCACTGGAAGAGCACCCCCTCCATCCATCCATTGCAGCCTGGATGGTCCTGTCTGACCTCCTGTGCAGCTCATGGGAGCAGGCTGCGTCAGAGAGGAGCCATTGGAGTTTGCAAGTGACCTGGCCAGAGGTAGGGCCAGCTCGCTGCCCCCAGCACTGGCTCACAGCCCGTTGTGGGGCTCAGTGGGAGCCAGGGTGGAGGGCCAGGCATTCCAGCGGGAAGTTTCCCGGCAGATGGTCTTCAACATTTGTCTGTCTCTAGGCTACGGTGGTCTGTGACCTGGTTCTGCTCTACCTGGATGCAAAGGCTGACCTTTATTGGAAGGAGAAGTTTGAGGAGGTAAAGGTGGGCCCACATGGGAGAAAGTTGGAGTGAAGGGTTTTTTAGATTTAATGCTTTTCTGCCCCTCAGTTCACAAGATTTGGGAAAAACCTGGTGGAAGAGCTCTTAGTCTCCAACTTTTGGGCTTGGTGACGGGTCTGAACTGGTAGAGGGATGCAGCTGGTGCCAGGACTCAGGGAAAGCTGCACCACAACCTCAGTTACTGCTAGACAACAAAGGGTTCCCATGGGGACCTTACCTGGAAACCTGACATAGCTCCACACTTATTCATCCTCTTCCAAATGAAATGTGGCTGGACTCCATGCAGAGAGAGGGCAGCTCTTCAGAGCACAGCCCATGCTGCTGTTCAGTGACAGGTTTTCATGCCTCACATGATTCCTGCTGTGGGAATTCACTTCCCTGGTGAATCAGGGAGGCCCCCGCAGAGGAGGAGAGCTGCCAGCCCTGCCTTGGGTCATCTCCAGCTTTGTCTGGCCAAGTCTTTGGAGCCTCTGAGGACCAAGATCACCCAGCTCCTGGTGAACTGCCCGAGGGCTGCACCATCCTATTGGGGGAGAAGGTTTCTGATGCCAAATGTCAAAGCGGTAGCAGAGTGGGCGTTTTGGACAATGAATCTGTTTGCATGGGACAAAGCAGAGCAGTGCAGGTCCACCTGGACTGTCCCTGTGCCTGTTATACTGATGCCCTTGTTCATTTTTCAGGCAAAACCCCCTGAAGGTAAGCCTGAGACCTCAGCTTATGGACATTGAGAATGCTTCACCACCAGCACCCTTCCCTCCGGAGCCGCCTGTGGGTAGTTGTGATGGCGGCATGGTTGCAGTCCAGGTAGAGTTCGGCTAGTCCTGGCCCAGGTGTGCACTGCTGGGTTAGGCTCTGCCTTTCCTGGAGAAACAGTGGCAGCAGCAGCAGCAGTTCTTGGCTCCTGGAACACAAAGCCTTCCCAGGTGCAACTCATAGCACTGACAGCTGGTGCTGGAGCAAGAGCTGTGCTTGGCACAAGAGGCTTAAAGCACTTTGTATTTCTACATGTTTTAATGGCCATGGGCTTCAATTTCCCATGAAAAACAGGGATTCAGTGGAATAAAGCTGTTCCAAAAGTGGAAGGTGGCTCTGCTCTGTCTCTAGCCCTGCAGGTGACTGCAAGGTTTTGGGATGCTGCTCTTGCACATCACAGCACCCTGCACGCTTCCAGCTGAGATAGCATCATGTGAGCTACCCACATTCTTGGGAGCTCTTTGGGAAGTTCAGGGAAGATTTCAGAACTCATCTTAAGGCTCCATCCTTGGGCTGGTACTTCCTGGGGGTTGCAGTGGCTTCTGCACCTCCAGTTCCTGCCTCTTGCCAAGGCTGATGGTCAGCAAGGACAGGCACAGCCCTGGGGCAAGCCAAAGTGTTTCAGAGGTGTTAACCCATCACTTCCACCTGCCCCAGGTTGTACTGGCCTACAGCAGGGCAGGGATTGCCTGGGTCCATGCCCAGGGGCTGCTCTGTGAACCCCACAAGGGTCAAAAACACAGTGTCTGTGGGTTTTGAGCACTGTTTAATGCTCCCTGTTGGGAGTGTCTGCATGGTTTGGAGGAGTCCCACAGCATCACCCCATCTCAGTTGCCTGCCCCCATGTGCCCCCTGGCCCTGGCTGGCCCCTGCCACCCTCCTGCAACTGCTGCCGGTAGAACTGTGCTGCCAGCTGCTTGGTCATGGTCTTCAGTGCCAGGAAGGCAGCCACGATCTCAGTGAGGAGGAAGACCAGCAACAGGCTGTGCATGGGCATCTCCAGTGGCAGGTGAATGACCTGTCTGTCTGTCAGCAGGAAGAGCAGGAGGGGCAGCTGAATCACAAAGGAGAGTAGCAGGAACCCAGCCAGCTCAGGCACCTGCAGGAGCAGAACCTGATGAGATGGGGTAAGGAGGCAGTGGTGGGCTGGGGGGACACCCTCTGGGACCTGCCTGCATTGGGCACTGCCAGCCTTGGGACCCGGGTACTGGGGATGGCCCTGCCACGCAGAGCTGTGGGATGCTGTCAAACCCAGTGCTGGAGGGTTGCACCCATAGGAAGGATACAGCAGGTGGGCAAGTGCATCCCCTCCATCCCAGCCTTCAGGTCCTGCCCGCACCCATCATTCCCTCCTGGGACAGCTCCAGGCAGAACTCCAGGAAGGAAGGGGCAGTGATGGGCACTTGGGTCCCAAGTGAGGGGCCATCCAGCTGCCCTAGCTGGGCTGGCCCTCACTGAACACAAGGGGCTTGTGGCCAGGGCAGGGGTTGTTTACCTTCTCCTGGAGATTGCCGAGGTAGCCCAGGTAGAGGCGGGAGCCCTCAGCCAGCGAGAGAATAAGGTAGGCTGTGATCAGCAGGAACTGGTAGTGCCAAGGCAGGAGGTGGTACTGTAATGAGGGCACAGCCTTGTCCCAGTCAGCCTCAACCCCTGCTCTTAAGTCCAGCTGTCCGTGCCCAATTTCCCATCCCCTGTGCACCATTCCCTACTCTCCATTCCCAGGTAACCAGGCCCTCCTCCCCATCACATGTGCCCTGCCCCCTGCACAGCTCCCTGTGCCCCCCTCCCCATACCCTGCTCTCCTTGCTCTGCCAGCTCCCATCATGCTGGCGCCCAGCTTTGCCCGCTTTTCTCTCCCAGTTTAACCTTTCCTGCCTGGAAAGTTCATGATTTCCATTTCTGGCAGACAGAGATGAGCCATCTTGTCTTGTGGGGGCCAGGACATTTTGGAGATCCATTAATTCTGAAGAGGCTCCCCTGTCCCTGCTCACTGTTTCCTCCCCATGACAAGGGAGGCCGGGCAGAAGCAGCTTCCCCCCTCCCCATGTGCCCCATGGGACAGTACCTTCAGCTGCAGCATCATCCCCTCAGCCAGGCACCAGACCGGGAAGTAGTAGACGTTGAAGTAGAGCATCACCTGGAGGGGCAGGCTGGCCAGCACCTCGTGGGCTAGGCAGGAAGGCCAGGGATGGGCAGGCTGCCCAACAGCCTTTGGCGTCTCCCTGGCCAGGGGGCCCCCCCACTCACAGCTCACGGAGCGGAGCAATAGCCCCTGGGCACCATGTACGGCTGTTTGCAGCAAATATTCTCACTTTTGTTCCCCTCCTTGGTGGGTGAGTGCAGATACCCTTTGTGTGCTCCTGGCTCAGAGGCACCCAGGTGGTTTGGTGATGTGCTGAGCAAGCTCGTGGTGATGACCCCCTCCCCAGACACCCTCCTGCAGAGCCCCACTGCCCATACCTGGCTGGTAGATGTGGGCAGTGCCACTATCCTGTGTCTTGTTGGTGGTGAAGAGGGAGCCACTGAAGGCCACCAAGCCCCGGCGCAGGTTGGGGGGCAGCAGGGTGTGCACAGCCATGGCTGACAGCTGAGGCCAGCTCAGCCAGGATTAGTCAGGAGGGAATCAGTGGGATGACAGGTCAGGCTAATGCGTGGGGCCACCCAGCCATTGGCTCCCTGAGGACAGGGCTGCTGAGCTGGGAGGGGGATGTGGGGAAGGAAAATTCCCACCTTGGAACATCAGGCCTATGTAGGAATCACAAGGTGGAGTTGCAAGGGAGTCACAAGTCACAGAGCATCTCCCCTCCACAGCAGTTTCAGGGGCTGAGCAGCAGGTTGTACCCATCACCATGACAGGGACACAGTGGTGTCCCCAGCAACTGCACCCTCTCCCAGCCAGGTTGTGTCAGCGTAATTACTGCTCAAAGCCCCCTGACAGAGGAGGATTGCCCACAAAAGAAGGGTGCTCTTCACCTGAAATGCTTCTTCAAGGCTTCCACACTCATGGAGCATTTACCCCTCCCTGTGAGCGCTCCTGCTAACAGGCTGTCCCTGTGGATCTCCACACTGCTCAGTGTCCCCAGATTCCATCCAGGCTCAGGGGTGCTGGAGAGGGCAGTGGGGATGGTGTGTGAGGGGGTGGTTGAGCCAGAGGTGAATGTCAGAGAAAGGGGATGGTGCTTTGGGAACTTCAGGTATAAAATAACAGAGTCATTAAGGTTGGAAAAGCCCTCTAAGACCAGAAAGTACAACCACTTAACCCAGCACTGCCAGGTACTCCACTAAACCCTGTCCCCAGGTCCAACATCTACGTAATTTTTTTAACACTTCTAGGGATGGAGACTCCACCACCACCCTGGGCAGCCTGTGAAAGGGTTGGACAACCCTTTCCATAAAATTTTCACTAATATCCAACCTGAACATCCTCTGGTCCACCTTGAGGCCCTTTCCTCTCACCCTGTCAGTAGTTACTTGGAAGCTGAGCCCGACCCCCTGACTCCACCCTCCTGTCAGGGAGCTGTAAAGAGCAAGAAGGTCTCCCCTGAGCCTCCTTTTCTCCAGGCTGAGACCTCCCAGTTCCCTCAGCTGTTCCTCATCAGACTTGTGCTCCAGTCCCTTCCACAGCTCTGTTGCCCTTCTCTGGACATGCTCTGTAAGTGTTAGTCCTTCCTACCCAACACCTCTAACCCACCACATAAGATGCATCAGAGAAGCTGGGAGTGAATGCTGTAAATGTGGTCTTTGAGGGCCAGGCACTAGCAAGGGACACAAGAAACCAAAGAAAGAGAATTTTTCTGCTTGATAAAGCCAAAATGAAATTGCAGAGCTCACTGCCATATGCTGCCAAAAACAAACCATCTGAGGCTGAAAGTCTGTTAGACCAATGCCTAACTGGCTGAAGTCATAGGATCATAGAATCACAGACTGGTTTGGGATGGAAGGGACCTTAAAGATCATCTTTTTCCAACCCACCTGCCATGGGAAGGGACACCTTCCACTAGACCAGGTTGCTCCAAGCCCCGTTCAACCTGACCCTGAACACTCCCAGGGATGGGGCAGCCACAGCTTCTCTGCCCAACCTGTGCCAGGGCCTGCCCACCCTCACAGGGAAGAATTTCTTCCCAGTATCCCATCTAACCCTGCCCTCTGGCAGTGGAAAGCCGTTCCTTGTCCTGTCCCCCCAGGCCCTTGTTCCATGCCCCTCTCCAGCTCTCCTGGAGCCCCTTTAGACGCTGGAAGGGGCTCTCAGCTCTCCCTGGAGCCTTCCCTTCTCCAGGTCAACACCCCCAGCTCTCCCAGCCTGGCTCCAGAGCAGAGGGGCTCCATCCCTTGGAGCATCTCTGTGGCCTCCTCTGGACTTGCTCCAACAGCTCCATGTCCTTCCTCTGCTGAGGACCCCAGAGCTGGTGCAGTACTCCAGGTGGGGTCTCACCTGAGTGGAGTAGAGGCAGGGGTCCTGCCATCCATGGGGTGAGATGTGGGCAGGGCAACACACACAGCCCAGTATCTGAGGAGCAGGAGCAGGAGCTGCTCAGAGTCTGGAGGCATCACATCTGCATGGGCAAGCAGGGTGAGAAACCAAGACGATACCTGGGCAGTCTGGTGAAAGTAGCTGTGATGGGGTAATGCAGCTGGGGGTCACTAACTGCATGGGCCCCAGCTGGGTTCTCATTCCTTATGGAAATGGGCATTTTTGTAAGAAGAGATGGAAACCTTCTGTCCTGGTGTGAGAGGCTGCAAGATGTGCTTGGAGAGGTGGCAGAGAAGACAACCCAGCCTTGCCCAGCTCCAGGACAGGCTCACCACCATGAAGCATTTGCCGAGGGACTGGACAAGGAGTCGCAGGTTCAACACCATCCTACACCATTGCAGAGTGGAAATGTCTATCTTTTGTGGATCCAGCAGACACACAATGGTCCCTGTTCACTGCTGTGTGCTGGAGCTTGCACATCCTGCCTACCTTTCCCCTGGTCATTCCACCTGGGAAAAGCCTTGCAGTGAAATCAGAGAGACCAACCAGAGATGTGATAGACACTGGCAACATTTCTACCTAGCCAAGATCTGAAAGACTGGAAATATATGCAGGTGAGTTGGACACAGGTGGGAAGCCTCCAGAGAACAGGTACTTTAACCCCCTGGCCAACATGTAGAGGTGACCCAAGGCCTTGGAAGGAATCAGAAATTACAAAAATCCCAAGAATAGTATTGATTTAATTGATAGGGGGTTAATCAAATTAAAAATATAAATCCTCTTGATTTGGACTCAGGGTAAAACACTGACTGCTGGGGAAAGATTTGCCCCCAGGACAAAATACTGGAGACTCTCTGAGGGGATGATCCCCCCACTCTGTTGGGCTGATGGACATGGGCCAGGTCCACTCTAAAGCTGGAGACATGGCTCTTCTTCAGCAGGGGCAGGAAACAGGACAGCAGAACACTGGCATGGTGGGCTGAGATGAGAAATGCAGCCTTGTCACTAGGCGACAGGATGGACAAGTGACAGATGACGGACAGCCAAAAATGCTACTTTTCCTCAAGTAATGCCGCAGCAGCAGCAGCACTAATCCCATGATGTCATTAAGGAGACAGCCCAAGGCTGGCTGGAAGGGTGGCCACCAAGCCCAGGGCTGCAGCTGAGCCATCCCAGCTCTCCAGGGACCCTTGCTCCACTCCCTGGGGATGGACCGAGAGCTGCGGGTGCTGGGATGGGACCAATGAGCTCCAGAGCCTGGATCACACAAGCACAGGCTGTGCAGAGACCACCTGCTGTGACCCCATCTCCTGGCCTGCCCAGATGTCTCGTGGAGTGGGTGGGCACAGGGAGAGCAGTGGCAAACAATGCAGCCATGCAGGAAGGGAGCAGATGTCAGGCTACGTGGGCATGAGCATCCAAGCTCTTCTGGGAGCAAAGAGAATTTTGGAAGGAGCATCATGCATGAAAGCACAGGAGCAACCAAAGGCACTCGTGCTGCTTATGGGGGGGGAGGGACATGCATGCTGCAGACCCACCTGGGGACCCTCAGCCCAATGGCAGCATCTGGAGCTGTGCAGAGCCCTGCCCATTGCCAGTGCCAAACCCCACGGTCTCCGAGGGCTGCTTTTCCAGTCCCATGGAAATTGCAACAGCAGAGCCCCAGCCCAGAACACACCAGGGCAGAGAAGCCATGGGAGGTCCTCCTGGGATGGTCAGTGCAGTGCCAGGCATGGGTTCATCCAGGTCTCAAAGGGAAATGGCTGAGCCTCGGGGTTCCCACCGGGACATGAAGCTGCCGTCCTGTCTCCCCATGGCGAGTGCAGCATCAGGAGGGCACAGCCACCAGCAGTGTTAGGAGCCTTTCCCTGTTAGCCAGGACATGTCTCCAGTTCTAAAAGAGGAAAAAACCAGGTGAGGTGTTTCTCAGCATGTGCAAGCAAATATTCTCAGTGTGTTTTGGTGCTAGTCCAGACATCAGTCATTGGTGCCCATCCGAGCACTGTGCTGCACTGTGCAGAGGCTCTCTGCCCTCACTCACGTGCCCCTAAACTGTCCAAAAAGTCTGTGCAGATCCTCAATTCCTTGTAAAACAGAAGTCAAACATTGGTGTTTTTACTCAAACGCAGCCCTTCTGGCATTCAGCTGAAAAATCATGGAAAGCCACCAGCCCCCCAGCCAAGAAGGGTCGCAGCCGACAGGCCCATTCCCAGCAGATTTGTGCCTAACGTAGCTCCTGGCAACCCAGCCCGAGCACCCAGTGCAGCAGCATCGCCCCCCATGTGAGGGATATGCAAAACAAGGATGCCCACCACATAATCAGTGTCCCCACATGGGAACTAGGGACATGACCCAATCAGGTGTCTGGCTGTCTTTCCAGCCAGCCCCTCATGCCCAGCACACCCAGGACCCCAAACGAAACGTACTTGCCATGATGGACAAACAGCCTAAAGTTGTGAAAGCAGCAGGAGACAGAGAGAGAAAAGACATTCAGGTTTAGATGGTCTGGTCTCCTCCAGGCCCCCAAGCTCCACCACAGGGCCAGCAGCTTCCACCTGCCACTGGGATGCCCATGAGATACCACGTCCCTCCCAGCCACAAAGTGGGAAACCAGCAATCATTTCACGATGTACTGGAGATGATGGCACAAGAAATTCTTCCCTGTGAGAGTGGTGAGGCCTTGGCACAGGTTGCCCGGAGAAGCTGTGGCTACCCCATACCTGGAAGTGTTCAAGGCCAGATTGGACAGGGCTTGGAGCAACCTGGTCTAGTGGAAGGTGTCCCTGCCCATGGCAGGGAGTGGAACAAGATGGTCCCTTCCAATCCAAACCATCTTGTGATTTTATGAACCCTGTCTTGGGGGGGTGGGCCCATGACATGCTCCCCATCCCAGGAGTGCCTAAGGGAGTCTGAGCTGGTTTAGAGCTGCCTGGAGGCTGGGAGCACTCCTCTCCCTGAGCTTTTGAAAAGATATGCTTTTATTCCAGATGTAGAAACACCCCTGGGACAGGGACTCACATCCCCTCAGCAGCTCTGATTCTCAATCTAAAGTCTCCTTCCCAGCTGTTATCACTTCCCTGACATTTGTCTTCCAGCACCCACCCTTAGCACTCTTTCCTCTGCAAGGTCTCAAAAACAGAGTGAAAGAGAAAAATTCCCTTTGTCTATGAGCTCCACTACAAGGAGCTGGAGGCTGAGACACCACAGGCTGGCATCCTGGTGCCACCAGTTCTGTGAGCTGGGTTGTGCATAGGCTGCACACCCAGTCCCTCTCTGCAGGTGCCTCTGACTGACTGGGTACGCAGGTGATGTCCTTGGTGATGTGCCAGCGCCCAAAGGCAGTGAGTATCCCCCTCCCATCCAGTCCATGCAAGGATTTGGGTCCTGGTGTTTAAGACAACTCCGTATCCGTGGGATGCCAGAGGATGCTGGAGGAAGCTGGGAGGTAGCGCTGGGGGGATGCAGTAAGCAGAACAGGAAGGGAGACAAAGGAAGGGTATAGCACAGGAGCAGTGGGAAAGAGCTGCCTTTGGGTGCTCAGCCCTGCCCTGCACCCCGTGGTTCCCACTGCATGTCTACTTACTCCACGTCGCGCTTCCGGATGGTCCTGCCAGCAGCCAGAACCTCAGCCACCTTGGAGACAATTGGGTCGTAGTTCATGCTGGCCACAGCCACCACCTCATCGCTCCTAGGGCCGGGCAGAGCAGAGCAGTTAGGGCACCCTGGATGGCCATGGCTCCATCACCCAAAATCCAACATGCTGGAGAGAAACGGCAAGCAAAGAGAAACACCCAATCCAGAGCCAGGCCTGATCCCAAGGCATGAGCACCACAAGGACTGTGCTAGTGGCATGGGACAAGGGTCAGGAGTGGCCTCAAGGCTGGCATGGCAGGCTGGCCCACCCATGCTCATGTGCCGGCATGGTGAGTATCACAAGGGTACCTGGGGGAATGGAGACAGCCCTGGCACCCTGGCATCTGTGGGAAAACAGCACCAAAGGTGGATCTGATGGTGGATAAAACCCTGGACACTAGCAAGGACGCCCAGTGGTTGCTGTGATCCTTGTGCTGCTGCCCTGTGCCAAGGAGAGGCAGGTGGTCAGGATGTCCCTGTGGGACACTCAGTTGGGATGGTCCACATCCCCTTCCTGATCCCCACCTCCAAACAAGCAGAGTTCCCACCTCTGAGCCATTTCACAGGCACCAGGACAGCTGGGGAGTCCAACATCAGGGTCCCACAGCCCCAGTGATGAAGCCCTCATGTATATAGGATGTCCAGGCCAGATGACGGTTCCCCGCCAAAATCCCAATGCAAACTCAAATTTTGAGTGGAAAACCAATGAAGTGGAGAGAAGAGAATGCAAAAATGCTGGAGGAGCTTTGGCTAAAGGTCATAGGCAAACAAAGGTCCTTCTGCTTTGAGGTTTGCTGAGGTCAACCCAAGCACAAACCTTCAAAAACTGACCTGTGAGATGGTTTGTGAAGAGATAATTGAATGGACAAACAATGTGAGATCAGGGAAGGTGTGTGGGTAAGATATTAAACTCTGGTGATATTGTTGAGTAAACTGAAGAGCCAAAGCACCCACCAAACCAAGATCTGCTCTTCAGTCCACTGCCAAAATGTTCTGTGATCAACAAAGCAAACGGGAGGCAGGGTGAGGGGTATGTCTGCCTAATTCCCAGGAGGAGGAGAGTAAAAGCCATGTTTCAGAGGACATGTTGTCCCTGTGCAGTCATGGGAGTTAAAGCCATCTCTCACAGCTGTCCACAAAACCAAGGGGCAGCTCTATCACAGACTGTCTCTTTCAAAAGGCTCCCATTCCTAAATGAGCTCACTGCAAATAAAGGAGAGCAAGTTTCCTGAGCATAGGCAGCTCCCAGGTGGGAAACGCAATCAGGGGGAGATGTGCTGTTCCAAGGCAATGAGTAACTAAGGTGTGCAAGGGAACCGAAAGGAAGACATACTACACCAGCCACTGGCTCAGCCTCAAGCCCAATCAGCGCCCAATGTGACCAGCCAGGAAGGTGGATGCAGCCCAAACATTTCTGTCAGCAAGACAGGGGGCAGCTGCTCCTTTTGCAAAATAACCCATGGGGTCCTGGTAAGCTGGAGCGTCCCACATCAGCAGTGGCTTTTGAACACTTCGTTAGACAGATGGGATAGCCAGGAAGAATCCCTCTTTTTCAAAAGCCCTTCAGAGGCAACAAGAATTCCCTTCCTGAACCTGGGATCTGGAGCAATCAGAAGTCTTGGTGGGAAAGCTGAGGGAAGAGGGAGCACAGTGGATGTATCTACACAGTCTTCCCTTCCTTTGCAGAGTTCAATGTAACAGAAGTGGGGAACCATGAAGAAGACAGCCACAGCAATTCCCTGGTCTCCACAGTCTTAGGGGTGGCCGAGGTCTGTTCTGGCTGAGGTGCTGCAGTGAAGGCCGTGTCCCATGGGGACATTTGCAGAGCACTGTCCTGTACACCTCCCAGCCCAGGCCTTTTACTGACCTCTACACAGCTCTGACCAGGGAGAGATGAACAGCTTTCCTCTTCAAACTCTGGGGCAAAAAGAGCCTATTAGGAAAGCTGATGCTGAGGACAGGCTGTGGGAGTGGGAACCACCAGTTGTTCCTGCAACAGCCAAGGAAGACCAGGAGGAGAAGAGTCGAAACCATGAGGTGGGCACAGCAGAAGAAAGCAGAAGGAAATGGTCCATTTGGGACTGTCCTCAGTCCAAAAGCATTAGCACCAACCAGAAGAACCATCACCAAATAAGAAAGAGGAAGTGGCCTCTCACAGAAGCAGGGACAGGGACTTGATGACATCTGAGCAAAGCAGCGGGAGGCACACTGGCCAACCTCCACCAGAAGGTGCCCCCCCAGTACCTCCGGCTCTCAGCGTGGAATGCTGTCCTGGTACCCAAAAGATATCGCCGGGAGCCCCTCCTAGGTAGCAGAACAACACAGTGCTCAGAGGGGGACCCCTGCTGCTGCCCACCAGGCCCAGCCCCCCATGTGTCTGGGCAGACCCCAGCAGTCCCTGCCCCCCACAGCCACCTTGGCACACACAGTGTGGGGCACAGAGCAGGGATTACGTACCTTGCTCAAGGCATTCCCTTTGAATAGGAGCCTCAGATGTTTAATTAAAGCAATCTGACCTTTCCTTTCTAATTAGGGCTGGGATAAAGAGCTAAATGCAGCTCTCCCCAGCACAGGTGATGCCTTGGCACAAACCACACACACCCCCCCCTCCCCGTTAGGCAATTTTGGCCAAGGTGCCAGCACACTCCAGGCTGTGTCCAATGTACAAAGGGCCACAGGTGCCAGGTGGCACCCCATCCCCTGGAGCAGGTGTTTACCTGAGGGGTGCAGGCACCTGGAGGAGGAGGGTGAGCACTGGGAACCCCATGGGGTGATACAATGAGCCCTGTGCCTCTCCAAGCCCAAGGGACAAATCCAACTGCCAGGCTCCCTTCTGGAGCCAATGTGGCATCCTCAGGGAGGGGGGAGGCATGAGGGACATTGGGGAGGGAACAGAGGGACAGTGAAATGACCTCTGCAGAGCCAGAGCTGGCTCCTGCCTTGAGCTCCCTCCTGATCCCTGCCTGGATGCTGCTGTTTAGTTTGATGGCTGAGCTGGGCAGCCCTTTGCTTCCCTGATTTCCCTCTCCCCATCCTTAATAATAGAAAGCACTTGGAGAAACCCCTCTGGCTTCAGGCATGAGGAGGTTCTATGGCCAGTTTTCAGACTGGGATGGGACAAAGGCAACAGAAGAATAAACAGCAGCAAATATTTTAGGGGTGAATTCATGATGCACCCAGTTTAAACAGCCAACATGGCTCCAGAACAGCTGAGGCAACACATCTCAGCTGCCAACACACCTCAGCAATGCATTCCCAGGCAGGGTCCCAGCCCAGGGCAGAGCTGGTCTTCACTACAGGTGTAACAAAGGTCCTGAGCTGCTGCAAACCTTCACAGCTTGACAGAAAAGTTTTTTGAGCTCAGTTTGTCAACCCAGAATCAGAATTCATGATACCTGAGTGCCCAGTCCAGCCCTGGTCACAAACCATTAATATGATGATGAGATGAGAAGGAAATCTTTGATAGGGATTGCCAGTAGAAGCCATCATCTGCTCCCAGAGACATAAGGGCTTAAGTCTGACAGAGACACCAGCTCCAAAGACCAGTTTAACTTGTTCTATGATCAGCACATCATTTCTCCATGGCCTTTCATTAGTGTCCCACAGGCTCAGTGTACAGAGATGAACAAAACCAATTGACAGAAGCCCTGGTGAAACTATTTTCCAGTCTAGCAGATCAATCTCAGATGAATGCCTGTGTAAGAATGTGGAGAAGAGAAACACTTACTTGGTATAAAATGCCACAAACTTCAGTTCATCTAAATCTCCTTGAATGACAACATCATCGAATCCTTCCCCATGGCCTGCAAATCAGAGAAGAAGTGGATTCAGCAACAATTCCTCTGGATCCAGCTCTAAGACAGGGTGTTTCACTCCAGAGCTACATGAAGGATGTCCCACAGTGACCAAGAGACCAACATCAGATGTGGGTACCAAAACTCACAGAATCACAGACTGGTTTGTGTTGGGAGTGACCTTAAAGACCATCTTGTTCCAACCCCCTGCCATGGGCAGGGACACCTTACACTATACCAGGTTGCTCCAAGCCCCATCCAACCCACCTTGAGTGCTTCCAGGGATGAGGCAGCCACAGCTTCTCTGGGTGGCCTGTGCCAGGGCCTCACCACCCTCACAGGGAAGAATTTCTTCTCAATATCTAATCTAAATCAATCCCCCACCATGTTTCGAGAAGTTCACTTCATGGCAGAGTTTTCAGAGGAGATACTAAACCCCTCGGTAGCCAGGTAGGGAAGCAGACCTGTGGCAGAGGTTGGTGTGGAGGGTCCACAGCAAGGGAGGTGGCCATGGCTCCTCTATCCCAGGACACCTCCACCAGCACAAACTCCATGGCAACCTCAGGGAGCCCCTTACCTGCATACCGGATGCTCTTCCCGAACATAGCAGTCCACAAATATGGGATGGTGCTGATCTCTGTGCCGTGGGCCAGCATATTCAGCGCAGCAATGCGGCCTGGAAGAGAGCAGCAGCAGAAGGACTGAGGAATTCCCACAGCAGGGCAAGCATCGTGGGTTGCCTTCAGGTCACAGCACAGCATCAAACTGCCAGTCACAGAGTACAGGGAAACCAAGAACTGCTGCTGAAAAAACCCCACACAGCAACAAAGAGCAAGCAGGAAGCACACGGAATCATCTGGGGATGGGCTTGGACTCCTTCCCATGGTGCAGCTTCTACTCATCACCTCCAATAGCACGAGCAATGTGCCCATGAGAGTCTTTCCCCCCAACCTCTGGGACAGTGACAGGGCTGAGAGCATGCTGAGCTCCCACCAAGACAGGGATGGGATGGACAAACCCCTGGGGGCATAGCAACTGTTGGGATACGGTCCCTGCCGCAGAGGCATGTCGGGACCAGAGGGCTGTGTCCAAAGGCTGACTTTGGAGCTGCGGTTCCAAAACCTCTCACCCAGGGCACCCAACCAGAGGGAACGCTCCTCGCTGGACTGTGGCCTTGAGGGCAGCTGATCACACCAGGAGTTTCAGGCTGATGTGAAGGAGAGAAAGATCCAAGCTCTGCTACATGACACTGGGCCAGCCTGGCAGTGTGGGCAGCCCAGCTGGAAACCTGAGCCCAGGCTGACTTTAGGATGTGAGTTCCTAAGTGGTTCCCAGGCAAGGAGAAGAGCAGGCTCCTACGGCAATGCAGACGCCAGGGAGCAGAGGGCATGTGGGAAAGCCTATCCCTGGACACCTCTGTGCTTGTGGTGAGGCATCGTTAGGCAAAGCGCGGCACAAATGCTGACAAATGAAGGCATATTGGGCAGGATAAAATATACATGCTTCAAAATGTTCAATACAACCACCAAATCTCCCTGCTGGCAGTTGTGTCATTCTCTTCTTAGAGGGTTTGAAAATTTCCTGGGAATCTGCAGAAGGCTCTTTTCTGCCAAGTACCTACCATGCATGTGGGCCATCTGCCAGTGGGGGACGTTCACCTTCTTGTTATTTCTCAAGGCCAGTGGGAACGTGACAGCATCTCCGGCAGCGAAGACTCCAGGGATGTTGGTCTGCATCATCTGCAGGGAACAGAGGTGTGCATTAGTGAGGTTTGCACCACACACAAACAGAAACAGGCAACTGCTCCAGAGCTGCCCTATCCGCAGGAATACACTGACAACCTCTGCTCAGCTGTGGGACCCCTAGGTGGGATTTCAGTCAGTCTTCTTCACTTTCAAAGGAGAACACACAGGCAGGGATCTACAGTATCCCTCTGCCAGTGGGTTAATCAGTCAAAAGAAACATGGACTGGGATCCTGGAGCCCCTCTTAGAAGTCTAGGGTCTGTCACTGTGTGCAGGTAGAGCCCAGCTTATCACATGGATGAGCAATAAACACATGTGGGTGGCACTGAGCCCCAGCTGCCCGACACACTCCTCGCTCACAGCAGCCACAACCCATCAGCACCATCACTGGTCCCAATGCAGTCACGGGTGGTGGGGAGAAAGGATGAGATCCTTTAGGATACTTGGAAAGATGGATCTTTCTCAATTTCTTCCCCACCCAAAATATCCACACCCCCTCCAGGGCAGCCCAGAACTGGACCCAAGCCAGAGCACCCAGGGCTGGGATTTGCAAATCCCAACCCACTTGCAGGGGTGGTCCCAGGCACTCCTGATGATGCTCCCAGAATCTCAGCATCTCAGAGAATCACTGAGTTCAACCCCTGGCCCTGCACAGGCCAACCCCTAGAATTCCAAAATTCTAATTCTGACAATCTTGACAGATTAAAAAGCCTGGAAAAGCACCTGTGGCAGCAGTTTGGAGCCCCTGGGTAGCTCATCCGTGAGGAGAGCTGACCCATCTCCTCCAGCTCTCCCTCCTGCAGGGGCTTCCCCTGGGCTTACCTTGTTGACCACGATGAAGCCCTTGGAGTCGATATTGATGCCACTCTGCTTGAGGAAGCCCGTTGCTGGGACCGCACCTGTGGGAGAAGGCAGAGTTTGCTGCTGCAGTATCCACGTGTCCCACGGCCCTGGGGGACGGACGGACCCCAGACCAGCAGATCCCCTCCTGCCAGGACAGTTGGTCTGCCCCCAGAGCAAGGCAGCAGCTGCTCTGGGAGCAAGGAGCAGTGCCAGCACCCTACAGAGCCCCTACTGCGCCAGCCTCCTGCCCCCAGGATCCCTATCCTTCCCAAAGCCATCAGTGTAACCTGCCCACCACCCTTTTCTAGTGCTTGGAGATAATTTTCAATTTAATTCTCTTTTATTTTGAAAAAAAATGATATTTAAAAGGGAAGCTCTGAGTTTCCAGCCAGGGCTCCTTGGCCTTCCCCACATCTGTACCTTTCCTTCACCCTTCCTCGTCCTTTTTAATCTCTTTTTTTCCTCCAGCCTTCACAAATCAGTCATAAAAAACCAGAATTAAACTAATTCTATGATTCTTTCAGTCCACAGTATTTTGAAAAGTTACAGAGATGGAGGGAAAGGGGTTTTTTCCCACTAAACTCCTCTTCTATGGGGTATTTTCTTTGATTTTAAAATTCCTTTATTTTATAATATAGGTTACATATTTTATTGCTGGCAGCAGCAATTTAAAAAGAAACAGTTTAAAAAATTCAGCTTGGGGAAGCTTTAATAAAAAACAACTTGAGTGGATGAAATTGATTTGAATGGTCTTGTTTGTGTTTTTTTCCTGAAAAAAGCAAACCATTACTATTTCCCAAATATATTTTGGGGTGGAGGCTCTAGAAAGGCCTTTTTTAGTTACACAGACTCATGTGTGGCAGCTGAGCAGGGCTGGCATGCCACCCCCAGCATCCCTGGCTATCCAGCCCCAAGGGCCCCTCCAGCTTCTCCTCCACCACAAGCAGAGCCCCCCCAAGCCCAGCTCAGCACCACACAGCCCCTTACCAACACCAACAACACACACGTCGGCACGCAGGACCTTCCCGCTCTTCAGCACGACCTCCTTGAGCTGCAGGAGACACGGGGAGAGAGGGTGGCCATCACAGTTATTTCAGGGACAGAAAACCCTCTGCAGCAGCAGGAAGCCAAGCTGCCAGCTCACCTCCTTTGTGACATGCAAGCTGAACATAATTCCTTAGAAAAGCAGCAGAAGGAAGGCGGGAGCAATGAAACCACTCCACACACCACCCTGGTGCACTTTTGCTTTTGGGGGCTAAATCCAGGAATATGAATTTCATGGACTAGTAAAGAAGGGAGAGCAAAACCCCAGCATGGAAGCGAATGGCAACCCTGGGGGACGTCACAGCGGTGCCCCCGGGAAGCTCCTGCCCACACCTTACCTTCCCCTCCTGCTCCCGCAGCTCTGACACCTCTGTCTGCATGTAGAACTTCACCCTGTTGTTCTCAAACATCTAGAGGGAGGACAAGGGACAGAGCAGGGGACATCAGGACCCTGAACTTCCCCTGGTCCTGGTGTCCCTGTGCCCCCAGTACTGCCCTGCCCACACCCAGGTCTCGCCTTGATCCACACTGCAAAGGGGGTTGGCACCTCCACCCCCCCAACACAGGTTCAGAAGAAGATGCTCTACAGAACGTGGACCATGGCAGGGAATACACAGCCCGCTCTGTCTACTGACTGCTGACATCACAGCTTTGTCTATAAACATCAAGTAAATTAATTAGTGCAGTAAGTGAAACAGAACCTGCTCTGTTACCAACCCTCCCCTCCAGATGGGAAAGCAAGGTCACCTTCATGACAGCACGGCCAACCCTCTCCCCAAAAAACTTCTTGAAGGGGACTTCCTCCAGCTCCACCAGGGACACCGAGTGGGCCCTCTCCGCAAGGTAGGCAGCTACCTCCATCCCTGGGGAACAGAAGCAGGTCTGAGTGGCTGTGGGAACACTCCCAGCACTGCCTTGCATCCCTGGAACTGGCTGCAGCAGAGGAGCAGCCTCACCCACTCTGACTGGGGAGGCTGGAGCTGTGCTACTGAGAAAACTGGGGAGCCACCAGTTCAGGTATTCTTCAATGCAGGTTTTGAAGACCAAAGGGAGGAACTGGCTGTGATGAAGTCCCAAAGTGCCCTGGGAAGCCGCAGCACATGGAACAATGGACCTCAGCCAAGGGAAACCTTCCTTCTTCCAAGACTCTCAGCTGCAGTCTGAAAACAGCCCTTGGGAGTAGCTGTTTTCTCTGATCAGAATGGGAGAATTGTGCTGCTGGGAATTGCATGGGAACCTCCATCAAGACATTTTCTATGTGGGTTTTTATGGAAATGAATATTTTTGATGACTTGCAGTTTGCAACTGGCTCCCCACACCACATGCTTTTCTGTAGATCATATTGATTAACCTGCTAAAACATATTTATCTTTTATAAAAGGAAAAAAACCACAAATTATGAAAATTTTATAATAAATTCCATCACTAATAAACATTTACGTTTAAGGTTTGCAGGACCCACTATTATTTTGTTAAGACCCACAATAATTTTGTTAGAACCATGTCGAGCAAAAAAAAAGAACTATCAAAGAAACTGTAAGATTTGTCCTGTGTATTTCAAAAATTCACTGCTCTTCTAAAAAGTAAAAGAGAAATAAACCCACAGGCGTCCACCCGCCAACAAGACTCTCCTGACTGAAGCCAAATCAAGACACACCATATCTGAACCCACCAGAGCACCAGTACTGGCCTTGTCATGTGCTTTTCAGACTGGAACAGCAACATCTGTGCCCATGCAAGCCCAACCTCTTTGGAAAACCAATTTCTTCAGCAAGGAGATGTTCTTACGAACACCTGGGGCTGGAGGTTGGACTACCCCAGGTCCAGCCCCTCTAACTGGGCAAGGGACAGGAACCACCTGTGGGAAGAGGTGGTGAGCTGGGACGTGGACACCGCCCGAGCGAGCGCTCACCCAGGAAGGATGCTCCCACGATAACCACGTTCTTGCTCGTGGCCAGCTTTACCACGCGGTTGGCATCTTCGGGCGTCCGGATGTTGTAAACGTTTTCCATCTCCTTGCCTTTGCAGCTGAGAGCTTTGGGCCTGGAAAACAGTGAGGGTGATACAACTGCTTTTCCTGACCCCATGGTGGCTGCAGTCTCCAGTCAGGACAGTAGAAATCCCTCCTGGGGCTCCAGAGAGCATCCCAGACTTTCATTTTTTCACCTTTCTCTGGGCTAGAGACAACATGTTAAAATCCAAACGCTGGTGGACAATGGTTGAGCAGGGAATGCTGGGCAGCCACCCCAGACCCCACTGTGTACCTGCAGGGCCAGGGGAGCTCCCTTCTGGGGCAATGGAGCACAGCGCAGGACAGGCACTGCTTTACAAGCCTGTGCTCAACCACCGGCATGCCCTAAAATTTTCAGAAGCTTAATAGGACACAAAAACTTACTCTGTCCTCCAGCAGAGCTTTGGAGGCAGATATTGAAAGTTTGATAAGGCTCTGCAGATGCAGGCTGCACTCTCCATTCCTGTGGGCACACAGCTGATGCTGTAGCAGACTAATCGTGCCCTCCCCAGGCACTTACTGGAGCCTATATGTTTTTAAATATCTGGTCCCTGCATACCTGACTCATATCTGGAAATGGAACAGATGTTCCTAAAAAATTTAGGTACCTTAAAAAACATTTACCCAGTGTACCTGGAGATTGTGTATGAGGATTTTGAAATTATTGCCAAAGGCTTAACCCTCTTGAGAACCTAATTCAGAATCTGGTGCAGATGGCATTTTTGCTACAGCACTGCACACCCCAGCACCAGCCATTCACACCTGGTGGGGCTATTGATGTGACTGGTGGCACACTGGCTTCCAATATTCTGCAGAACTGGCTGTTCTGCAGCATCCCTTTGCCCAATGATGAATTATGCAGGGACTGCATTTCTCAAACTTGATTTTATGGCTTGGTGAAAGGAGCACAAGGAAGGAGACCAAGGCTGACTCATTTTCAGCTTAAACTGTCAATTTTAATAAACCTCCTATTGAAAACAAAGTGACCCACTACTTCCAGGGTGCAAGGAACAATGCCAGTCTGGGGCCATGCTCGGCACCCCACCACATCAATACCGCCTTTCCCTACGGCTGGACCAGGTTCAGTTCTGAAAACCCCCATGCTGGGGGCAAGGCTCCCAAAGGGTCTGTTAAGCTGGGGCAACAGCAACACCTAATCAGGGCTGCAACAGTGAAGCGTCAAGCTTTAATTGCTGAGGAAGATCTTAAAGGTTAGCAGGAAATGAAAGATGGAAATTCAGAGGTATGTTAGGGTTGAGTGTTACTGAATAGTGAAAAGAAGAGCAATGTGACAAAAATGACCTCTAAAAGAAAGTAGGATATTTCCACTTTTGCGGTTTTTGTTAAAGAAAATATGTTCAAGGTTCTAGGGCCACTAGCCCTGGAAGTGTTCAAGGTCAGGCTGGATGGGGTTTGGAGCAACCTGGTCTAGTGGGAGGTGTTCTTGTCCATGGCAGGGGGTTGGAACCAGATGAGCTGTAAGATGCCTTCCAACTCAAACCATCCTGTGATTCTATGATTTTATAATAAATGATGTAGATGTATATATATGAAGTAGATAGATGATGATATATAGATATAGATGTAGGTGTAGATGCAGGTGTAGATACATACAGATATATCCAACATCTTTGGTGATCCTTGACTTTTCCACAAACACTCTTGCAAACAAATTCAGTGTCTGAATTCACCCACCATATTTCACCCCTTAACCCCAGGGACAATCTCTTCACATATTCAGATAAAACAGTTTCTCTTGATCTTTCAGATTTTTGTCTGTAGCTTACGTGTTTCCAGTCGCTATCAGCAGCTTGTTGTATTCCATATTAAACCCATCCTTGAACACGGCTATCTTGCTCTTGATATCCACAGCTGCAACCTGAAATCATTCTTAAATAATGTTAAGGGATGAAATCCCAGATGCTCACTGAGCTCCCAGCCCAGTCAACTCATCTGACAGGTTTTAGTCCTCCATGTTAGTTTATTAGCTTTAGTGGGTTAGTTAATTGGTTTTAGTCTGTTAGTTTTAGTCTTCCCAGTCCACAGTTTGGCCAATCCAGACCTTAAATATTCCTTGTTACCTTTTCACAAATCCTGGAAGATTTCCCAATATAAATAAAATAATGGGAAGAAATGTTTAAGCCATCATTGTTACCACTGCTTGAAGGCTGATTATCCTAATCAGAGGGCAGGTGGTCACCCCAGATCCACATGAGGGTGCTGGCAAATGGCAGGCAAGAAAATGATGGCCATCACTGATGGCCACGCTGTGGTCATGCCCAGGATGTTCTTCCTGTCACAGGAGCATTGCTGTGTTTTGAGCAACCACAGGCAACCTGTGCCCCAGGGCACAAAACAGAGGGCTGGGGGAGACCCAACATTTGTGCAATGGCATCCAGAGAGCCAAGAACAGAGAGAGCTGCCATGTTCCCTACATACAATCTTTGCACACCAGCACTTGCTGATGACAGCCTGCAGGAACACACAGGACTCTCCTTACCTGCATTTCAGTCAGGACTTCAATGTCATAGGTGCAGAAGAACTCCTTGGGGCGCAGGGTAATCTGCTCAGGGTGGGAATCCATTGACTGCAAGAAAAGCCAACTGTCAACTGCTGCAGGTTGAACAGGTGAGTGGAGAAACGGTTGTTACCAACACAAGTCAGCAGTAGCCTGAACTTATGGCACAGGTTAAAGGACTGGCTCTACAGAGCTGGAATCAAAGCCTGTTCAAGTAAAAGTCATCACAAGAGGCCGGTCTGGGCTCCGGTTCCTTTCCTGCTGGCTCAGTGTGGGGCTGGTACTAACCAGCTGAGTCAGGACTACAGGGTTTCTGAGTGTTGGCAAAGAAGCCATAAATGCAGCTCCTCACAGCTCCTCACAGGTTCACAGGAGCAAGAGAAAAGCCTCATTTTACAAGGAGGCTGTTAAAACACCAGCACAGTGAAACCCAGAGAACCTGGGCTGCCCCATCCCTGGAAGTGTTAAAGGTCAGGCTGACAGGACTTGGAGCAACCTGGTTCGGTGGAAGGTGTCCCTGCCCATGGCAGGGGGGTGGATTAGATGACCTTCAAAAGTCCCTTTCAACCCAAATCATTCTATGGCTATTTGGAAAACAACCAGTTACCAGGGGAAATTGAAGGTAGAGGAGCAATAAGAACAAGCAGCATTGACACACAAGGAAACACTTTCAAAAACACCCAAGTTATGCTGCACAAGGTCCCTCAAAAGCTGAAATGGGCATGCAGCAAGTTAAAGGTTCTTGTTCTTCCCAGCCTTCCCTGGTCATGGGGGTGAGATGTACATGTAGAGTTGAACCCAAGTTAATCTGCCCTTCTGACTCTGCAGAGACAAGCTCAGACTTTGGCTGAAGACAAGTTGAGCATCAAGTGACCTGCTAGATGTGCAGGCTGCCCCCTGCTCCAGTTCATACCTGTCTGCATGCAGCATAGCAGAAACAGTCAAGCCCTGCAATATATCACATAGCGCGGAGCAGCAGTATCTACCTGTGCTACACAGGCATGACGTTTGGGCTTGACCCAGGAGGAACAGGGGATGCAGGAACCAAGGGCTTTCCCATCTGCCCATGGGAATGGATGTGCAAGATCCTTAGTCCTGGAGGTGGCCTGGTCAGAGGCTGGGATGAGCCCTGCAAGACACTCCATTACTCTGACTTAGACAATGCTCTGCTCAGAAGAGACCTATCACAGGACTCCAGGCAGTGGCAGGGTCATACAGGTTTTACTGCAAATTCTTTAAATGCTCCACATTTACAGAGGGGAATGCCTGGCCTCACTGTGCCAGGAAGGGCAGCAGAGAGCAGTGCACAATCACCATGGGTTTTGCTGCTGCTCAGTGCTTTGGAGATAGTAACAGAGACATGGCAGCACAGCAGGGAGAAGGTCATGGTCCAAAGGGGACAAAGAGGAGCAGGCCGGTGGAACCTGGGGACAGACTGGTAACAGGCATTCAGCAGGGCAGGGGAAGGGCACTGCTCCAGTTTCAGGGAGCAAGAAATCTGCTGCTTACAACATTATGTGCTCCTCCTCCAGTGACTCTGTACAGGGGTAGTCCCACTCACAACAGGATTAAGAAAAATCCCATTTTTTTTCCTAGCCTGTTCCCAAAAATTCAGCCTTCTCTTCCAGGGGTTTTATACACCTTCCAAAAGCAACTACAGCCAGAGGTGTTTAGTGGAGAGTTTAACACACCATGCACAGCATCTCTGCCACATGAAATGTTCTTACTACTTAACAGAGAGAAGAAAAGCCAGTCTAAGACTGACATGTGGGTGTTTGGGAGAGCTGTCTGGCTGAGACAGGGATTCCAAGATTCTCTGAGATCCCAAGCACAACATCTGTGACCCTCAGATGCAGGTTTCAGTCAGCTGCTCCTCACCCCATGCAGAACTTGCCCAAGCACAGAAATAGCCTGAATGATCAAAAAAAAAGCCATGTGCATGGTTGCCTTTCTTTGAAAATGCCTTTTCTTTGGCTTCTGGAAGCAGAGTTAGACTGTGATTGTAGAGCACCAGCCCCCATGGATAAGCATTCCTGACATGAAGATGAACACATAGTCCACCTTATGTTATCTCCAAGCTCCAAGATAAGCTTGTTGTCCAACCTGAGCTACTGTCTGACATCAGTGAAGGCTCAGGAAACAGCAGCAAGAAATGTGAACAGAAGCTCATCCTGTGTCTACAAATTGGAATGCAAAATGGGATGTGTGTCAGAAAAAGTGATCTTTGTACTGCCATTGAGTTATCAAGTTGTGATGATGACTGAATATCATCATAATTATGGCATGGAGCATCCCTGGGCAGCAAGAACCATGCACTAATTAGAAAACATGGTAGACAACACCATTTTTCCACATACCCCATTCCATTGCCTTAAATATTTTGATCCAGAAACATATTAAGAAAATCCATCTAGGTACGAGCTGACTAAGACAGCTACTGCTAGGTCTGTGAAGAATCGTCATATGAATCACAGGATGGTTTGGGCTGGAAGTGACCCTTAGCCTTATCTGGTTGCAATCTGCAGGGACACCTTCCACCAGCCCAGGTTGCTCCAAGCCCCATCCAACCTGGCCTTGGACACTTCCAGGGATGGGGCAGCCACAGCTTCTCTGCCCAACCTCTGCCAGGGCCTGCCCACTCTCACAGGGAAGAATGCCCTTGTTTCTGTGCTGGAGTACTCTTAGTTCAGAGTTTGAACAATTCATTTTTTGTGTTTCATATTTCAGCCACAAACAGGAAAGAAAATTCAACGGAAACAGAGACAGGATGAATAAGGAAGCAGAATCATGCTGCTGCAATGAATAATAGTGCAGAAAGGTACTAGAGGAAATTTTAAAACTGGGGAGGAATATAGCATACCCAGAGTGATACAAACCTTACTGAGCTTTGGTCTGTCATAGGGCAAGTGTCTGTCCATCGTGCACATCACAATCCGGTCGGAGAAACCCTCCTGGCGCAAGGTCTCTGCACAGACCAGCCCAGCTGCCCCTAAGGGAGAAGGAGACCCATGACAGCCATGTGTATGGGGCATTGGGAGGTCTGAGCCCTTTGCTGTTAAACCTATGAGAGCTGAATCCAAAATCACCATCTCCACCAGCTGTGGCCCCACTTCACTGCCTTTCCTAAGTCAAACAGCGCACACAGGAAGCTGGTCAGGGCAGATGCACCAGGCAAGAGACGGGACCCTCTGTCTAAGGAGTGTGACATTAATCCTCTTGTCTATCCCTAAACTGTCACAAAATCACAAAGAGCACACATAAGGAGTCCTGCTAATACCTACACACCTTGCACAAGCTCCAGGGCACAAGCAGCTGCTCAGACCCTTGGACTTCTTTGGTTGAGGAAGGGTCTGCACACCCAGCTGCTGGTGAATTTATGGCCAAGCATGGAGAGCAGGAAGCCCTCCCTTTCTCCATGGCCAAAGTGTTAGTCGTGTGACTCACTGCAGAGCATTTTCCATGCTATTTCTTCCAGGTTTTTTCTTTGCATGTTTCAATCACAGAAAAAAAAAGGGATAAATTGAACAAAAAGCTGCCTTGGGGTATGCTGTCCCCCTGCAGCCAGGCAGCCTGATGGGCACATCCCTTCTTCCTTGGCCAAACTGTGAGATTGGAAAGCTCAGGTGAGAAGTCCTGAGTTTCTTCTCAGCCAAGGAAGTCTTGCTCAATAATAAGTGTTTTCAGGGCCATAGTTTCTGTAACATCAAAGAGAGAAGATAGATCTGGACAGTATCACAGTTTGGACCATCAACAAGATGCTTCCACTGATGGAGGCAGAGGACAACAGATGAGGAGACAGGTGAGTGGACACCCTGTGCATGCCAAGAGGAGCAAGCTGAGCCAGAGCTGATGCTTCACTGATGCCACGATGACCCTCACTTGAGCAAGAAGCTGCAGTCAATTGCCCTCAGGTCTGCTGGGCATGGCCGGATCTTGGTCCTTGCTGCAGGGCTGGATGGGTATTCTCTTTCCAGCACATCCTCCCCATGACCCCAGCTTTGAAATCTCCTTTCCCATTCACCAAAACAGACTTTGGTCTGTAACAGACCTGTAAATTTATCTGGTAACGCCTGAGAAGGTTCCTTCAGCAGGGGCTAATGTTGCCTGTGGAGTGACCTCGCTGACGATTGTTATGACCGTCCAGCCCTGCCACACACCAGGACATTCCAGTTGACCTCAGGGAGCAGCATGTACTTTATACCCTGGCTTTCAGGCAACAAGGGGCATAAGGAAGGGAAAAATGTCACCCAGCAGCAAGGGAAGCACCAGTTAGCCTGGGTTTCCCCTCTGCTCAGGCTGCAAGATACAACTTAGATGATCCCAATTTCCACAGCCTGGATGTGGTGACCTGAATGCCATAATCCATTAAGAACAACTCATGTATCAGGAGCAGCCATTCCCTCCCGGCTCCAGGTCCAGCACCCTGCATTTTTAGCACAATGTGCTCGAGTCTTGGCGTATAACACATTCCAGAAATTCGGTGGATGGGTTTCACCTCATTTGTCAAAAAAAATGGCAATACACAAATGAAGCTGGGACAAGAGAAAAGAAAATATAGCTTGGCAGCTTTGCTTTTTTTTGCAGGGATTTGATATTTGCTGGGAAGGTGGAAGAATTTATCTTCAGAGAGGCACCTTGAGAACTTCGGAGCTGTAATGGGATGAGACAGTGATATACAAGGTTGAAGAGAAAAAGGTGTATCCACATAACAGGAACACCTGAGAGGACTTTACACTTGTTAGCTGTGGAAATGAGGGGTTGCTGATGTACTTGGGAAGTGTGTAGTGGGAGGAGGGTTAAGGGTACCCACTCCAAAGGATGGAGACAAAGCCCCACAGACCAGAGCACAGATCATTAGCATGCAGGCATGAAGACTCTGGTTTGCCCCTTTGCACAGGGAGGGACACAGGAGGAGGTGACACAGCATACAGACACTCTGCTCCCTGCACCCCTGCCTGGGAGGGGACACACACGGTGGTCCCAGAATGTGCCACCCTTACCTGCACCGATGATCAGCACATTGGTGCTGCTCAGGTTGTAGTTGCTCAAGGAGATGCACTTTGCCATCATCTTTGTCCTCCTCTGTGTCTGAAGCGCCTGTGTCACCACCAAGAAGAAGAGTCATTATCTTTACTCAACATTAACTGGGCAGCTTGGCAGGGATGCGGACAATTGTGGTATGTCATAAACCAGATTAGATAGGAAGGGAACAACCATGTCCTTGTACTGAACAAGGACTCAAACTCCTTCTCATCCAAATACCATTCCAAGGTCCACTGCACTACCCCTTACAAGGTACCAAATTAAAATAAATCCACTATCTTCTGCAAATCCATCTGTCAAAGTTTGGCTTGGCTCTCTGCCAAAAGCCAACCCTCACAGGACAGATTCCCCCCTCCCTCTCCTGAAAAGGCAAAAAAGTAGCAAAAGAAAATCGTAGAAAAAAATATATATACTTACATATATTACATATATTACATTTATATACAGTTAAACACTATGTACAAAGCAGCAGGGACCCCTAAAGAACCCTGCTAGGGGACAAGGAAAAGGGAAAGGAGAAAGGGAGACAAAAAATGGAAAAGACAAACAAATATACGCAATCAAACTTAGGAATTAATAAATAACAAACACAATAGAAGACTCACTACTTCCCATAGGAAAAGCAGATTCTTAACCTCAGCCACTGGCCCAGACAAACAGCCCTCGGACAGACCTCGCTCACACAGATAAGCAAGGCCAAACACCGAGACCTTGTCACCGAGATCAGCCGTGAAGGAAAAAAAAGAGGGAAAGAATCTCCTCCTCCAGCTTTTATACACCTGATCACATAAAGACATGGGATGCAATACTGCCTGTGTTTTGACCCCGGTTACCAGGGAAGGCCTACAAAAAACCCATCACACCAATCAGCTACACAGAGCTGGGAGGAGAGGGGGAACAGAAAAAGAAGCCCAGGTGTGTTCTTGTGCAATTCTGCACCAACAGGTGAGGTGAGAATGAAGTTCTATCAGGAATTTTCTCCTGCACCTGAGCAGAGCTTGTAACCTGATATCCAAAGCTGATGGGCTTGTCCAATCCCCCAGAACACATTTGTTCCACAGTAGCCCTGCTGCACAGCCCCCCTGTTCCCAACCATGGGAGGCCAAAATCCATTCCTGATCAAGGGAACAGGCTCAGTTCCCCTCATCACATTCCCAAATTAGCTGAAGTGCTATCATTCAGGTGGCCTCTCTGGATCTAAATCAAGTGCTGTAAGGGTTCGTAGGGCTCTAAGACACTGGATTTGAACATGTGTATGTGCAGATATGCACCAAAAGAAGGTTTTTCATGGAACAGGCTTTGTTCTGTGTCTCATCAGGGGATGAGAGCCCTTTCTGCCATGCACCAGACTCCTCCCTAGCAGGAGTTGATGTCTGGGCTCAGGAGTGAGCACAGGTGGCCTCTGGCATCAGTGTGCCATGTTCAGACAAGGACAAAAGGCTAATGGAAGAGGCCTGTTTCCACAGGCCAACTAAATTAAAAGTTGCTCTGAGCTTAAGGAAACATAGGACAAGTTCAGGACAGACACCTGTAAAACCTGAAACCGTGCACAGCCCAGCCCAGGTCTCTGGCAGCTGGAGGGAGGATGGGCAGGAGGGGGATGCAACACTTCTGCCCTGCTCCACTTGTACCTCCATATGAACTTGAGGCTGCTGCTTGGACAGGACTGGGCTGGATAGACCTTTGGGTTATCCATGCTGGATATTCACCCATCCCTCTGCTCAGACACAGCTTTCGGGCCACAGGACCAAAGGAAAAGCATTTCCCTCCCCAACCCCATGCACACAGAGCAAAAACCAAAAGCATTGGCCTCGTTCTTGGGATGTCATTGGCCCCTCACCTGCTTGCTTGCTCGGATGTACACCTTCTCCTTCTCAATCTTCACCTGAGGGTGACAGAACAGCAGTGGTTTGCGGGATAGCGAGGGCTCCCTCTGAGCAACAGCTAATGAACGGAGCAGCAGCGGCATCGGGTCACCTGTGAGAGCAGCTCAGGCCATGGCAGGCCTCATCCCAGCTCAAGGCTGTGGGATGTCTCCTGCCTCATATCAACCATGCACCGATGCTCAGGGTACAACTTAATTTCTATCCGAAGCTTGGTTTCTATCTCAAGTATGGTTTCTCATTCCAAGCCCACTCCTACTCAAGAGAATGGGCACCTATTCCCCCAGGGTCCCAGGAGGTGTCTGATGCCTGCAGGTGGGTGCAGGGAGGAAGGAGCTGGATGAAGGTGGTGCTCTCCACTACCCACACTAGCACACCCTTGGAAAATGTTTGCTCCATGCCATAAAGAATGTTGCTTATCCCAATACAGAGAGTCATTTTATGGGTGACACTGAGTGTTGTGGTTGATGCTCTAGTGGGAAGGGATCCATCCAGTGAGACCTGGGCAGGCTGGAGAAGTGACCCATGGGAACTTCGTGAGATTCAACAAGGCCAAACGCCAGGTGCTGCACATGGTTTGGAGCAATCTCCAGTATCAATCCAGGCTGGGGGATGAAGCCCTGTGAAGGGCTGTAGTTGATCAACCTGGAGAAGAGAAGGCTCTGGGGATACCTGAGAGCCCCTTCCAGTGCCTAAAGGGGCTTCAAGAAAGCTGGAGGGGGACTTTGGACAAGGACCTGGAATGACAGGACTAGGGAGAATGGCTTCCCACTGCTAGAGGGCAGGAATATTGAAAAGGAATTCTTGGCTGTAAGGGTGGGCAGGCCCTGGCACAGGATGCCCAGAGAAGCTGTGGCTGCCCCATCCCTGGGAGTGTCCAAGGTCAGGCTGGATGGGGCTTGGAGCAACTTGGGCCAGTGGAAGGTGTCCCTGCCCATGGCAGGGGCGTGGAACAAGACAGTCTTTAAGGCCCCTTCCAACCCAAACCATCCTGTGATTCTGTGGTTTCCTCTGCTGCCGCAAGGCCAAGGGTCTCACCTGGAACCTGGGTAAACTATCCAAGCCGGGAAAGTCCTCAATGTCACCTGTGCCAATGTTGAAGCAAGCTCCATGCCAGGGACAGCGCACTCTTCCTTTGGACAAAACTCCTGCAGGGAACACAGCAGAGCTGGGTTGGTGCTGCCCTGCCCTGCAGCTGCCTCCCATTCTCTCTCCTACAAGACACGTGGTAGCTGATGTGAACCTGCATGGACCACAGTGGAGTTCTCTCAACTGACGCATTGGACAGGTTCAGCTGTTTGGGACCAACTGGGATCTTGTATGAGTGATCCCTTCTAAAACGCTCTGGATGGCAGTGTCCCCTAGCACCTCTGGGCACAGCTCCAGAGTTGTCTGTTCTGTCTGGGATATGATCTCTGGCCAGGATGGGGCTGCTGTCTCCAGAGTCTCACCGTCATCCTTTTAAGCCCCAGTAGCACCCAGAGCAAGTGGTGTCTCAGAGTATCACCGATTTAGAGCACGTATGTTCCAGAGCAGACCCTGACACAGCAAGATGCCTGCAACACACCCGGAAGGCACAAGCATGCCCAAAGCCATGTGTTCATTTCTCCAGGTATTTGCTCAGAGGCTCTACCTTGGACTTTAGCTTTCGCTGCTACAACACTGGGGCAGAGCATTGGCTACCATGTGGCCATGGACTGGTATTGAGCTTGTGCCTCTGCTTGCTGAGGCACAGCAGTGCCATGTCTCATCATCACCACCATGTGTGGGGATGCATGGGCAGCCACTGCACTTACTGCTGCACCAAATTCCCCCATGAGATCCCTGTGTGACAGCCAATCTGAGGAATGTACCCACAGGCCTCTGAAAGGGCAGGTGAACTCTCACCTTGAGGGCAGCATGGGGCTCTTCTGCCCTGCTCAAGAGGGTGCTCGCCCCAGGTGAGGGGCTGAGAGCATGGCTGCTACACTCAGGACTGCTGCTGGGCCAGTGATGCCCAGAGGACACTCAGCAGGATGCTCCACCGTCTTCCACAGCATCCCACCTCTAGGAGAGTGTCCTCAACCCCAGTTTGGGTGATGCACTTCAGCACACAGCCAGGCTAGCACTGCCTCCTGCTGTTGCTTAGGCTCTATGCAGAAACTTGCCTAAAGCCTGTGCTGAGAAAGTGTCAGGATGCATATTTTTAATGCCGAAATGGGAAACCACCACACCTCATTCCACTTCAGCTGATAACATGGAGCAACATTCTTCTTGCTAGTGAAAGGATCTGATCAGCCAAAAGAGATTTCTCCTTCCCCCTAGAAAGGATCTTGATTTACAGTCACCAGCAGAAGTCCCAGACCTGTGACCAGCAGTGGCAACTGCTGTGAACTGCAAACCAGAGTTGTGGCAAAGCATTCTGGGGAGGTTGGTGCAACCCCAGCTTGCTGCCCGTGCCTTCCCCAGCCAGAAGATGCCCAGGTGATACCAAGTGTGTGGCATGGAACTGTCCTGTTGCTGGCAGCACAGCCAGGTGAACTTTGCCCACCCTCTGATGCTCTCTGTTGCTCTCCCAGAACGTGATGCAGACTGACCTTTGACCAGTGGAGCCCCATAGTGGGGACACTTGTGTCCCACGGCGTGGAACTCGCCACTCTCCTTGATGAGCAGAGCCTTTCCGCAGCCCAGGTCCACTTCCCGCATCCTGGGGAGCAGGAGTATGGAAACAGATGGCAGAACATCCACCTTGCAGCAGATGCCACCCCCTCACCCTACCACTCACCCCTGGTCCTGTCAGGTTCCCTGCCTCTTCAACTTGCTCACCACTGGCTCCAGGTGACTACAGGTGTAGGTAATTCCTTGTCGCCCAGTCAGTTTTGGATGTGGCTCTGTTGTCCCCATCCTGAGGCACATCCAAGCTGGGCCATTGAGTGGCACCATCTTCATCCATCACCCAAAGCACGGCCCCAGCTGCTGGGGAAGCTGCCAGCAGGAGCAAGAACCCAAACTGGTTTTACTGCGACATCTCCACCCCTCCCCGCCCCAGTGGCAGAGCAGGCTTGTGTTCAGTTCTTCAGAGCAAACGCATCTCAGAGTTGAAAACCAGGAGGGGCAACTCTGACCCTTTGGGTCTGCCTCCCACACCTCAGGGGCTTGTACTCTGGTCCTGGCCACATCCCAGGGGCAACAACATGGGTCACCTTTGTCCTGATAAATCCCTTAGGACAGCAGACACCTGCGTGTGACCTCTTTGATGTTTCCCTCAGCTGTTTTTGCAGAATGAAGCTCACACAGCGATCTCCCACTGGCACCAGGCTACTGGCCCCATCTATGCGTCACCAAGAGGCTTCACCTCCTCAGTGCTGCTGGGTTCAGCCCTGCTCTGCACACAAGTCAACAAACCTCGAGCCATTCCCATGGAGAGGTTCAGGTTCTCTTTGAAATCTCCCAGTTACTGATAGAACTTGGTGTGGTCTTAAATTAAAAGAGGATCAGTTTAGATTACATGTTAGAAAGACGTTTTTGCAATGAGTGGTGAGGCACTGGCACAGATTTCCCGGAGAGGTGGCGGATGCTCCAGCCCTGGAAACATTCAAGGTCAGATTGGACATTGGTTTCAGGTTGGACCTTGGACCTTCATTTGGTTTGTTCAGCCTGGAGAAGAGAAGACTGAGGGGAGACTTGCCAGTCTGCAGTCTGCAGCTTCCTCATGGGGAGCAGCGCAGGGGCAGCACCAATCTCTGCTCTCTGTGACCAGTGACAGACCTGAGTGAATGGCTGGAGCTGTGTCAGAGGAGGATTAGGTTAGATAGCAGGAAAAGGTTCTTCCCTCAAAGGGCTGTCAGGTACTGAACAGTCTTCCCAGGGCAGTGGTCCTAGCCCCAGGGCTGCCAAAGCTCAAGAATAGTTTGGACAGTGCTCTCAGGGAGAGGGGGGTATTGTTGGGAATGATACTGTGCAGGGCCAGGAGCTGGACTTGATGATCCTTATGGATCCCTTCCAACTCAGGATATTCTATGATTCTGTGGACAGGGCTCTGAGCAATCTGGTCTAGGAGAGAGAGCCCTTGTTTTTCAGGGAGCTGGATATGGGAGCACAGAGCTGCTGTTCCCTGGAAGCTTCCTGTCTTCCCACAGAAAGCCTATCTCTACACAGCCTGATGTTTATCTGGAAATCCTGGTTGCTCCCTTTGCATGGAGTGGACCACCTCATCTACAGCTAGCCCTGAGGTTGCCTGTGGGGTACCAAACACAGCACCATGCCCACAGCAAACCCCACCTGCTTAAGGTGGGCACTTGGAATCTTGTTCATACATGCCGAGTTCCAGGGTCTTGGAAGGATGGGACTGACTTCGCATGCTCACTCCTCTTCAGGTAACTTCTCAGCTCTATCCCATCACTTGCATTCAGGCTACAGACACACATGTCCCACTCTGAGTTTCACACCCATGGAGATCAGAATGGGACTCAGCCCACCAGCACTCCTGTCACACCTTCAGACTCACCTTGGACAAGACTTTGGGGAGGAGCCGGCTCCACCTACATCAACTATCTAATGACAAATGCTCCATTTCCCAATTTCCTTGCCAATTTTATGATTTCCTTGCCAATTTTGTGATTTCCTTGCCACCTTGGGTGAAAGTCAGCAGAGTTCAGCACACCTGCCCTCAGGAGCTGTTTTGTCCTAGTAACTCAGCTGCCTTGTTCCCTAGTGATGCAGTTCTGCTCCCTCTCCATGCAGGACACTTGGCACTTGGAGCTCTTCCCTCAGCATATGGGGAGCAGAGCGGTACAAGTCCTGCTGCATTCCTCAGCTGATAAAACCTGTTCAGTGACAACCATAACTCCCTGGGAAGATAAGATAAGTGAAAGAGTTTATAGCTTTCCCAAGGAACTGTGTGAGCTGAGAGTCCACACCAAGACCTGGTGTCTTCAAGGCAGCACACAGGTACCTGCAAGGCTCCAATTCAGAGCGACCCTGCACTCCCTCCAGAGCAATCCAGAGAATGATTTCCACTGCCCTGGACCCTGCTAAGCTGTTTACTCGGTTGGGAATTTGTCCTGTTGCCCCACTGCAGCCGCCACTTGGGAAGCACCAGCTAAAACTCATCTCTGGCCGGCAAAGGACCTTTGCTTGAGAGTTGTGGGAGCACTGGGAGCTGACTCCTGTCCCTCCAGTTAGCCTGCTGGGAGACTGGCTGGGTACAGCAGCACCAGTTTATCCTCCAGTATCTTTTACTGGTTCTCCTGAGGTCTTGCTGGTACCAGAAAGATGGAAAGGGGGGTCAGAAGGCATACCCTGTGCTTGCAGACTCCACTAACGCAACACAGTAGTGCCCCAACCCTCGCGCCAGCACTCTGCACTGCTGCTGTGCCCATGGATGCCCCTGCCCAGCACACTCCTTGGGAGAAGCATCCTGGAAAATCCCTCTGGGTACCAAAGCAAGGGGACTCCTTTGGCCTGGCCTACTGCATTACACGAACTGTGGGACTGTCTCACAGCACCTCCCTCTTAACAGGGATTCAGCCTGCTAGAAAACAGCTATTTTCAACCTCAAATGCCTAATGGTGGCGCATCTGCTGCCACACTTGCTCGCATGTTTCAGCAGTTGATGCACATGGGACTGCAGTGTGGGCTCAGTTCCCAGACTGGTGCCAGTTCCTAGCCCTGGCTTTAGCTGAGGAGCTCCCTGCTATGGTCACCTGTAGCCATGTATGTTCTCACAGGCAGCAGGCAGCTCCTACTCACCTTCCCCACAGCCAGCAGAGCTCTCCAAATCTTTTCATCTACCACACTGCCTGCTTCCCAGTCAATCTAGCTATTCATAGAATTGAACAATCTCAGGATTATTTGGGTTGGAAGGGACAGTAAAGACCATCTTGTTCCACTCCCTGCCATGGGCAGGGACACCTTCCACTGGCCCAGGTTGCTCCAAGCCCTTTCCAACCCGGCCTTGGACACTTCCAGGGATGGGGCAGCCACAGCTTCTCTGCCCAGCCTGTGCCAGGGCCTCATCACCCTCACAGAGAGGAATTCCTTCCCAGTATCCCATCTAACCCTGACTTCTGGCAGTGGGAAGCCATTCCCCCTTGTCCTGTCCCTCCATCTCTTGTCTCAAGTCCCTCTCCAGCTCTCCTGGAGCCCCTTTAGGCACTGCAAGGGGCTCTCAGGTCTCCCTGGAGCCTTCCCTTCTCCAGGTGAGCCCCCCCAGCTCTCCCAGCCTGGCTCCAGAGCAGAGGGGCTCCAGCCCTTGGAGCATCTCCATGGCCTCCTCTGGACTCGCTAAAGCAGCATCATGTCTTTCTTGTGCTGAGGACCCCAGAGCTGAAAGTAGCACTGCAGGTGGGGTCTCACAAGGGGAGACCAGCCTAGTTTTCCTATATCCTTCTTGTCCTGGGGCACTAAAGAAGAACACACTCTTCCAGTAACACCCCAACACGAAGTCAGCAGACACAGAAGCCTCTATGACCTCGTACTTGGTGTTCAGGCACTAGGCTACATCTTGACCCTGGAACAGGACCCTCCCAGTATTTCCTAGAACAGTGTCCCCCTTTTGCTACACTCCACCTTTGAGGCAATCCCAGTTGTGCCTGTGCTCTGCCCTGGGTCCTCTCCAGCCTTGCTGTCACTGCTCACCTGTGCAGGAGGCAGTAGGTCACTCATCATCTCCCAGGAGCAACTCTGCAACCACTCTGCTTGGCCTCCATTCCAGAGCATCTCCACTGACTCCTCACCCCCACCTCTCACTGGAGGAGGACATTTGCCTCCAGGTCTCGATGGCTCTCCAGCACTTCTCTGGGCTCAGCAAAGCTTGAAAAGTCATAGAATCCTAAGTTGCAAGGGACCCACCAGGATCATTGAGTCCAACACCAGACCCTGCAACAGGACAACCTAACAAACCCACCGTGTGCCTGGGAGCATTGTCCAAACACTTCTTGAGCTCTGTCAGCCTTGGGGCTGTGACTGCTGCCCTGGAGAGCCTGTTCAGTGCCTGACCACTTTCTGGGGGAAGACCCTTTCCCTAATATCCAGCCTAACCCTCTCCTGACACAGCACTAGCCATTCCCTCTCTAGTCACTTAGAGAAGAGACCGGTGGCTGCTCCTCCACTGCCCTTGTGAGGAAGCTGCAGACCATGATAAGTCTCCTCTCAGTCTCCTCTCCTCCAGGATGAAAAAGCTGTCATGGTTTAGGAATGGTATTCCTCAATTTAGTGCTCCCACTAAAACCACGCTGTTGCTCACTTCCCCCTCTCTCTCTCTCCTCTCCCTCCTGTAGTTGGCTGGAGAGAAGAATTGGAGGCACAACAGTTGAAGGTCATGAGTTGAGATAAGAACAATCTACTGGAAAACAGCAATGAGAATAGAAAACCAAGAGTAACAGCAACAATATTATTAACAAACATGTACAAAAGAGAGAGTGATTCACATGCAAAAATGCTCACCATGGAGTTGGACCTGACCTCAGCCTGTAGCTCCTTCCAGCTCAGGACTGGCATTACCCCAACCACTCCCTTTGACTTGGAACCAGCATTATCGCCATGCTTGCTCAACTGGAAGCCCTTCTCCTCACAAGAGACTCTCTTCCCCTGCCCCCAGCAGTGACATGAGATGGTATAGAATAACCTCTGAGTCCTGCTCATGGTCCATCCTGGCTACTGAAAAAATTAATCCTGTCCTGGCAGGAACCAGGACACAATCCAAGTGACCTCCTCATCACATGAAGGTTTAATCCAACAGAGTCCAGTGCATTCCTTTGTAGAATGGTCTAATACATAAATTTCCATTGAAATGAAAAAAACCAATTCATTCCTGGATGAATGTCCCTAATAAGAAGAATTTATGGCCCAGGAAGCCCCTAAAGTTTATCACAAAGTACCCTATAGTACATGGATTCTCCTAGGGAAACTCTGCTACAGACCATCACGTCTTTCTAAGATGAGTCCCAGCACAGACCATTCAGGGAACAGCATATCTTCTGGTAAAAAACAGTTGTCACTTGTCTGTAATGTCCTTTTTTAAGAAAAAATTTATTTTACTGAGTTAAATTATCATCTCCAGAAACTCTAAGGAATGACACAGGGTGTTTGGATTTGCTTCTGAGGTCTCTCAAGTTTTAAATGCAAAAAGTTTAGGCACTTACTGTCCATTCTCCAGGTCCTTCACGTGGCACACAGATGCTTCCACCATGTCCTTTGGGTTGTGGTAATGATTGCTGGCAATTGGGTGCTCCTCAAGGTGGTAGTGCCTGGCAGTTCCATTGACTTTGTAGATCATGGGGCTAGCTTTCCCATTGGGTGACATCTCCTCCTTGCTTCTCTCTTTCTCAGGTATCACGACTTCAATTTTCACTTCAACTGCAGAAACAAACAGAAATGTTTATTAAAATGAAGCCAGAAGTTTAGCTGCCATTCTGTCTCTTCCTCCACTCCCAAACTTGGCAAGGAGCTGATGGACATCGGAACAGACATTTTTTTTGGCTCGCCTGAGAAGATACAACATTTAACATCAAACTTGGTTTGATTACTTGAGCCCATTATTGTTCTGTTCTTTCTGCATCATGCACTTTGCATTCATAAAGTACATATTTTTGCAAGCAGATATGAGTCATTGGTGCAAAACAACCCCTCAGACACAGTTCCTGTCCTGTTTAGTGAAAAACAGCTTCAGGCAGCTCCATGTGAGGCATGCCAAGGCCTCTGGGGCTCAGGCAAGACTTCAAACAACCCTTTAATTATTTGTAGGTAATGTTAAGTGAAAGAGAAAGCCAACACTCCATGGAGCATGAAGCTGCTTCATTAGATGGAGACCAATTAATAAAGAACTAGAAATACCAAAATTACTTCCACATAAGATTTTGAGTGTAGAGTGACTCTTCAGCATCAGGTAAGAAAAGCAAGGATAGTCCATTTTCTCATGTGTACACCACTGAACAGGCCTGATAATAAACCATCCCTGTCCTGGGGACCAGGGTACCCAGGGACACATGGGAGCAGGGATAGTGGGGAGCAGAGGGGCTCTCCTCAGCCACCCAGGTGAGGACATGCAGAAGTTTCTGAGGGTGGGCAGGCCCTGGCAGAGGTTGGGCAGAGAAGCTGTGGCTGCCCCATCCCTGGAAGTGTTCAAGGCCAGGCTGGACGGGGCTTGGACCAACCTGGGATAGTGGAAGAAGGTGTCCCTGCCCATGACAGGGGCTGGAAAGAGATGATCTTTAAGGCCCCCTTCCAGCCCAAACTATTCTGTCATTCTATGTTCATTCAAGCTCCCTGAAAGGCAGCATTCACCCATCCTTGCCGCTCACCCACCCAGCTGCACCCCCACTCACTGCCCCAGGCTGGGCACAGAAGTATCAGAGGAAGACACTGACGAGATTTCACATCACAAAGTGGAAAATAACACTGTATCTCCTAGGACTTCATAAAGCTGAAGCCATTAATATTAATAATAAACCCCAGTGAGTTCTGTAGCAAGCGAGAGGGAAGTGCCAGAGACTGGAGAAGAGTCTCAAGCACACAGGAAATCATTGAGCTTTCCCAGTCTCATAAATGTCATGAACAGGAATACTGTGCAGAAGATAAAAATTAAAAACTAAACAAGTTATGGAAAGGCAAAAAAAGGGTAGAAACAAGCCCTGCATCAAGAGAAGGGCACTGGGTCTTTACAGCCTCATCTGTTGTCCCAAAACTTTTATTGCAAGAACATTGAGATGACCCCAGGAGAACAAGTCAGGAGGAAGACGGAGAAAAGCAAGTGGCTGTGGCCAGCCAGGCACTAGAGGCAGGCAGCGGTCTCAGGAGTCCTGCAAGTTTCTTCTGTTTGTGTCATCTCAGCAGGGCAAGGGATGGTGTAGCTTTTTGCCAAAGTGCCAAATCTCTGCACTCACCAGGGCAGGATTCACTGGGGCTACTGATCCAGGAAAGTTAGTTTCTGTGTATGAGTGCTGAACTAACAGAAAATGTCAACTTTTGTTGCACTGTTGCAGCTGCAGGAGCTAATGCAAACTAAGAGGGCCAGCACTGTGCATAAAAAAATTGCTATGTGCCAATCTATTCCTGGAGCTCTAGAGAAGCAGCGCAGCAGCTGCAGGTACACAGTGGAGAGGCTGCTCTTTATAAGAACTGCTTTCCTAGGGCACTTAGGGGAAGCATATGTGGATTTTCCAAGACAGAGTTAGGAAACATAATGAATGTCCAGGTATGCCAGTCCCAGTAAATACTTTTGGCCAAAGAAAGAGGAGGCTCATGTCATATGATTTCATAGTCAATCAGACATTTATCTGCAGCCAGACTGCGGAGCTGGACCATGTTACAGGAGGAGACTGGGCTGGCACCAGCAAGCTGGCAGCTCTGAGCCCTAGCGGTGACGTTGGTATCAATGAATTCACCCTGCAGGGAACAACCCCCATGTCTCACTTGGCTAATGCCCCAGGGCTTTCTTTTCCAGAGCACATTTGGGTCAGGTGAGCACCTGGAGTGCTTGCTGATCCACAGGCATAAGAATCTGCAACGATGAAGATGGAAATGTAGCTCTGCTCTCTTCACTTCTCAGTCAGAAAAACATATGCAGGAAGCAGCAGGTCTCTGGCAACAGTACGCGACTTGGTACTGCTTGGCACTCACCAACACTGCTGGACAAATGTCCAGAGAAAAAGAAAAAGAGGTATAAAATCTTCCCCCCTCCTATTTCAGGCCCCACACTTCACCACTTGCCTCTGTGGGAGGCAATTCCCACTTGCCTCTAGCCAGCACTTTATCCCCCCATCTCCTGCTTCTCATCCCTCTCAGCCCCTACATGGGGTGTCTCTCTCGCCTGAAACCTGCATTCCTGAGGCATGATCCCTCCAAGAATCCAGGGCTCAGCAGCACCTGAGCTGATCCAGCAAACTGCTTCAGTTGCCATCAGGGAAAATGACATTTATAAACCCAAGTTTAATTCTGAAACCCAATTGGTATGATGGGGCTGGGGCCAGCGTGCTCCAGCCCCTTGACAGTCATATCATTTAACTGCTAGAAGAGAGCCTGGACCTTAAAGCACACTGTTTGGAAAGTTTCAGACATGTGACTACAAATTCGGACAGTGGACAACTCCTCAGGGACATAGAAATATGGATACAGATATAGATACGAGTATGGATATAGATATAAATACGGACGTAGATACATAAGTATGGGTATAGATAAAGGTATAGTTATTGATGATACAGATAAAATATAAATATATTAGAGAGAGAGATATGTGTAGGTATAGATACAGATGAGAGAGAGAGATGTTTGCTTGCCCTGTGACACCAGCATCACTTCTATACATACATACACATACATTATACATACACACGCATATATATATATATAATATTTTGATATTAAAAATGGACCAGGAGGCCAGGGGTGTAAGTATTTTATAAGAACATAGAAAAAAGAAGAGGAACCAGTTGAGCAGGTGCTCATATCACACTTCTACATACACATCAGCACTGTCAGCTTTCACTGTCCAAAAATCCTGAGTCAGATCCCCAGTCACAGAATTGTTTAAAATACAGACTCTTGACAAGACTATAAATTTTGACCCAATTTTTTTTTCTCCCAGGTTTTTAGCCTTTAGGTCAAGCACTGCTGGGCCCCTCCGCACATACTGAGGAACCGTGTCCCAACTCCATTTATCACAGTTGGCTCAGCTGTTGTTCTCACACTGTGGCCACAGTGCTCTTTTGCTTTGCCTCATGTCATTCACACGAGCTTATTTACATCTCCTGTAAATTTATTCCTTCTCCATCACTATTCACAGCCTTGTGGGACAAGTGACAGACTCTGCCTGCTTTTGGGCAGGTGCCTGAGACGTGAGGCTAGAACTGTGGGCATGGACCCAAGGGCAGGTGCTGGCAGGTGGCTGGGCAGCAGTGCAGGGCCACAGGAATTACTTTAAAAAATTAGGACAATTAAATGCCCCAAGACTGCTTTAGCACAAGACTGGGTTTCCAATATGGTTCATTAGAGGCTACATCTAAATTATGAGTATCAGGCCATTGAAAGTGTAATACTTAAAATGATAGAAACCAGGAAAACACTGAGTTTATTTGGGAAGAGAGAATTGCCATGAGCCAAGAGCTAACTTGAACCTGGGGTAGTTTGGGTGACATGAAGATCCCTGGCCACAGGGGATGGAGAAGCCAAGCTAACAAGGCGAGAGCAGTGTGTCTGACTTCCCCAACCCCAAAAGCCTGCAGTGCCTCAGAGTGGGCTGCTTTGGGGCTGGAGGCACAAGGCAGAGGAGCACTGAGAGCAGGGGAACAGCCTTGTGTGGGCTGTATGGTGCCAACAGCTCCAGGAGCAATGGAAACTGAAAATGCATTAAGGGATGGTGCTGGAGGGACCAGCAGGTTACAGACAGAAATCTCAGTTTACCCCATCAGGGTTTATTTTCCCAAAGCCAGCACAGAGTAAATCCACCACCATGGAATGCATTTGGCAGCTCACTGTTCCCTGCCAGAGCTGTGCTTTCCAGGCATTCCCCAGGTTTGCCCACACCACCTCAACTACAAACACCAATGAGAGCGACTTCAGGTGGTCTCAAAGAGACTTCAAACCATTTCTATTGACCATTTCTCCCCTCCTTCCAAGGACAGGTTGGATGAGGCTTGGAGCAACCTGGTCTAGTAGAAGGTGTCCCTGCCCATGGCAGAATGTTGGGAACTAGTTGTGTTTACAGTCCCTTCCAGCCCAAACCATTCCATGATTCTTTCATTCTATCAAAAATTACAGAGTTCACGACAAAACCATAATTTCAAACGTGCCTAGCCCTGCTCTCCCTCTCCAGGTAACGTGTCAGCAAATGCCACACTTCCAAAAACCAGGAGGTAGGACTTGCCAGTCAAGCCTGGGGGCACCCTCAAAGCCAAGCTCAGGTCACACAGCCCATAGCAGCCTCTCCAGCAGTGTACAGCACACCTGGGAAGGGAGCACATTCCCTGCTAAACACATCCTCTGTGCAAGGGCAGAGCCCACTCCTAGACATTCCATGCACAGTAGAGTGGCTGCTTTGCCCCACCATCAAGCACTGAGCCCAGGAGAAGAAGAACAATCACAATTTATAGGTTTTGAGGCCACTTTCCCACACCCAGTGCAGAGATGGTGCTGCCACAGCTCACACATTGCTGGCGCTGGCACACGATGGTTCCCATCACCTGTCATCCTGCCCTGGTTGTGCTGTGGGAGTGGGTGCTGGGATCCCATACAGACTGCCAGCTGGCAGCATATCCCCGATGCATCACACACTCGAGACAAACCCAAGGAAAAAAATATATGCAGAGATCAAGAACTGGGCCTTCAGAAGAGGATCTGGCATCATGGGACTGCTGCACTGGAGATAACAGCAGTTTACTTCACTGCTTGAACATAAGCTCTTAATTAAACACTGAAATATCAGGACAGGGATAGGCACTGCAGCAGCAGCCAGATCATGGGGCTGGCCAGTGCTACAGTCAGCATAGTTATTTAGGGATCCAGGCCTCCACTCCTCAAAGCTCTTGTACTACTCATCTGCTCCTCAAAAAATCACATGTGTGCAATGCCAAGGTTATCTTAAGGATGCTCAGGGGACTAAGGGTCTCTCTTGGATGGAAGGAGATGGACCAGATAAAGACCTTGTGTACATCTTAAAAAAGTGTCTGAATCAATGCTCTTGAATTCAAGCTGAAATATTCCCTTCATGTGGAAACAGCACTGATAGCTCTATTCTGTCCCTGCTTTTTATTTGGACAGGGAATAGGTGGATTCTTAGAAATAGTAAAGCCCAGTACTCAGCTCTGATGGTGTACAATTCCCCTACAAAACATCTGTAAAACCCCTTTTCTAGAACAATCACTACCCTCAAATGCCTCTGTTTACCTCCCTGCATTTGCAGATTTCATAACTTCAAGATGAAACTCTAGAGTCAGTGCTGAGCCACCCAGGGGCTGTGGAAGGCTTATCCAAAGTCCTTTTGAAGATGGCTAATCCAAACAAGAGCTGAGGGATGGAGGTGTGTTGCAGGGTGGCATTTTCAGCCACGTGGCCCCACTATGCAAATACAGCTCTCCATGAAAATCCACAGCTCAGGAAGGACACCCGCAGAGTGCTGGTGTTCCAACATCAGTCCAAGATTACACACAGTTTTGCTGATGGGAAACAAAATAAAGCAGAGCTGCCAGCAGAGTTTGTCACAAGTTTAGTCAACAAAGGCATTTATTTCTGGATGTGTTTTCACTCCTCAAACACTTCAAGGCAAGATATAAACAGGGTTTTCATGAAGAAAACTTACAGGTCACAGTGTCCAATGCCATATTACCTTGGCAATGACCCATAACCTAATCACAGTACTGGTCAAGGACAGAAGATCACCCTTATTTTCTCCTTGTGCCTTGCATAAAGGCAGGAACCTCACTCCATGGATGCTCAGTGGGTCACAAATTCTATTGCCCTTCTGACCTTTCGAGTCCTTCAACCTGAAATCCCCCCTGCCTGAGGCAGTGAAGACAAATTGCCAAAAAAAGCTCCCCAAAACACATTTGTCCACCCACAAAGGCTACACACGGATGCTGACTGATCTGATAGTGCCACTATCCGATTCCCCTTGCCCTGGGATACAAGCAGGTAACAAGGACAAGGTCACTCTTCAGCTCACTCCTAGGTGGCCAAAACAAGCTGCAGGATGGGAGCTGGGAGCTTTCCTCCGTGGCAGCTTTGGCAACGCTGACTAGACCAGCCCCGCATGCACCAGCATCGCTCCCTGGGGTCCTGCGCTGGGCGATGCGGGTGCTGCCAGGTATGAAGATGGCTGACCCTCTGGTGTCTGCTCATGCCCAGCCTGCTCAGGACAAGGCTGAACACTGCCGCCTCCACACCACCCCTCCATCGGCCAGTTTGCTTGGGCAGGCAATGTCACAGCCCCTGCCCCTCCCACATACACCACCTTCCCCCAAATCCACAAAGCAGGGAGCCCACTCAGCCCAGCTGTGGTGGGACCATGCTGGGCAAGGGGAGCATCCTTGATGTCCAGGTGCCTGCAGCTGCTTTTCCCGCTGGAAGCAGCACACATGGACAAGCTGTGCCAAGATAATAAAATTCCAAAGGCAGAGCTGCCCCGGGACCTGGCCTGCTCCTTCCCAGGTCATTCCCTTCTCACAGGGAAAAAAATTAGGAATGGCCAGTGAGTGACAAAGCTGCAGCAAAAGGAAGGTGTTGGAGCCCCACCTGTGCTTGTGAGGATGGCTGTCACACAAGCCTATCCTTGGGCACCAGGAGGGCAGCTCGGCCCCAGGTACAGCAGAAAGGCAGAAGCAGAAGGGTGCTGAGGTACGAGGAGATAGGACCAGGCAGAGCTGCCCTCCTCGTGCTACAGGGTGAGCTTCCCTCCCCCCCGCCCACCATCCCCCTGGCACTGCTGCAGCCTCCCACAGCTCCCTGCCTGGGAGTGAGAGAGCCGAGGAATTCGGGGGGATTAAGAGCCCAGTAATCCTCCCTGCGGGAGCCGAGCATTAACATTCCCCCGGACAGCGTCCACTGCTGACCTACTTCTCCCACGGGGACGGCGGGATGGGGGCTCGGCCTTGGAGGGCAGTCACCTGGCTTGGGCTTGGAGAAGCATCCTCCCATGGCGCCGTGCGGGACAGGCGGGGGCACGGGGGGCGGCAGGTCAGCGAGGGCGCGGGCACATCCTCGCACGGCACACGGGCAGCTCGCGTGTCTCGGCTCCGGCGTCGATCCCCACCTGCGCTGGGTAGAAAAGCGCCGTGAGAGCCGGTCCCCGCGGGGGCTGCGGGGAGGGGAAGGCAAACCCGTGACGGCGCTGCCGCCTGTGCCCGCCGGAGCACACACAGCACGGGGGTACCGAGCCCCAGGCACCCCTGTGACCCGAGGGACAAGGGGACAGCGTGCTGCCGGGTTCACCGTGCTAGTGAATTCAGTTATGAAGGCTATAAATTAAATCATCAAAGTTAATTACAAAAACCCTCATATCATACAATAACTTTTCAAAGCCCTGCCTTTGGGAATTAAAACTCTAAGTACACAGGTCACAGCCTAAATATAATGATTAAACCATAAATATTTTTTAGTCATTTTTGCCTGTTATTATTAGGTGACGGAAAAAAGAAGTCTGATTTACTGCCCAGTCCTGCAAGTTCCCCTATTCCAGCTATGCTCATTCCTGCAGAAATGTTATTGGCTTTGAAACAATTAATTATTCAAAGAAAAGGTTTTCAATATCAGACCATTTTGCATTAACTTCCCTTTTTTATACTATTAAGACCAATTTTTTTAATGTTTGAGGTCAAGTTGTGTTTCTCTTATTAGCTTTGACTTGGAGGGCTCTCAGATTTGGTACAGACTAAGAATTCGGATAAACCTTCTCAGTTACATCCCATGACTGAAAACAGTAAAGATTCATTCAACACACTGTCAATAAAATAGTATATTTAGTTTATTTTACCCATTCCTACCTGAAACGAACTGATTTACTATGAGTTTGCCATATATTATTCAAAAAGCCCCTTTCAAAACTAGGCTTTTCTGTAGCTTAGAAAGTGCCTCAAGATCTTTACGATGTGAAGAAATTCTGCACCTTCTCTCCTTTGCTTAAACACCAACTCAAAATATCAGAATGTATCCCTCTGTTTTCAGCTATATCCCTCCGAAACTTGTTTCAAACTCCACTTCCATGCATGGCATCACATCCATCAGGTCCCAGGTGTGTTGCCGAAGCCGCTTCATAGCCTAGAGCATGTTGAACAAGCAATCCAAGCTACAGAGAAACATGTGCCTGGTGCCTTGCATATAGTGCAAACTAGACACATGCTATTTGATACTAAAAGCACTGAGGTTACCAGTTTGGAGTAGACTATTAACACAGCAAAACTAACCCAAGATTGCCCACAAAGAGTGATCAGATGTGTGCAGACATGTGCAAAGAGGGATCATTAAATGCGGAGGGAAAGAGCCAAGAGCTCTTCTCCAAGAGCACCCTAGGAAAACAGCATGACAATGTTTATGCAAGAGCAAATGCCAAAAAAAAGCCAAGTAAGAAGATTCGTAAATGCAGAGGAAGACTGGGGAGCAGTGGTGAAAAAGAGAGTGGAGACATCACATGCAGTAGCTGCTGTACAGCCCTGTGTCAGAACCATCAAGGAGAAAGAGAAAACAGCTTTGTACCAGGCAAACTGAGTCTTGAGCCTCTGATGTATCAGTGATACAGGACAACAATGTATTGTAAAACACATAATAAAATATTGCCACAGCTGCCTCAGGAGCAAACCAAGTGCCCCTCGTAACCCAGAGCAGCAATTTGCAGTGGGTTTCCAGTGGATACTGTGGTGGCAAGACGGAGTCATGCTCCAGGCAGGCAACTGCCCTGACAGTATTGCAGCATTCCCTTGTGATGCTACACATGTGGGGGAGCACAGCAGGGATCTCCAGCTACTGGGCAGGCAGTGGAATGGATGGCAGGTGGGTGGCTCCCGAATATGCCTCACCAGTGAAATTGCTTCAACTTCTTCAGCTACTCGAGAGATGCTGATGCAGGACCGGTTTCCAGATGGTCTGGCAGCTTTTAACAGGACCTTGGGGGCATGTCAGAGTTCCTGAATGTCAGCGATTCATGTGAGATGCCTTTACTTTGTTTGAACCTTAAAGACAGCAGTCTGCAGCCATCCCCTCAGGCCCACTTCACATCTCCTAATATTCCCACTGACGGGGTGTCCCCCCCCCGCCCGGCGCCGGGGCTCTTCAGAGGCACTGAGGAGGCACTCGCACCTCTTAAAGCAGGTCAGAGGGAAGTGTTTGCCATCAGAGGTGTCCCTTCTCCACTCCCGGAGTTCACCAGGCAAAATCAAAATGGTTCTTCCTAGGATTTCAGAGGATGCCACCAGAGGAAAAATCACCTGGATGCAGCCAGCTTCAGTCCCACAAGGCCACAGAGATGCTTCAGAGTCAACTGATACCCAGCTCGTTGTAGAAAAGCACCAGCCTGCCCTACCAAGCTGACTCAGTGACAGCACCATGTCACTGCTAGCAGCATCCAGAGGTACTGATCTGAAGCTGGATCCTGCACAATCATGCCCAAAATCTCCTCTCTATTAGAAGAAAGAAATAAGCTCATATATGACATGATGTAGCTGAACCCAGGATCACCCATAAAACCTTGCTAGGTCCTGAAGGGCAATGCCCTGGCCTGCATAAGGTGTCCATGCCTCAGTAAAACAGTACATCATCTGTTCCCTGAACTGACACTCTCTGCCACACAGCTGGACAGGAACACCTCCAGCATCTGTTCAAAGAGGGCAACAAGGAGTGGGTTACCAAAAATGAGGGAACTGTTGTGACATTGAGGAACATACTGTCCCATCCCTAGAAACTCCAGTGTGAATGAGGAACCAGCCCTGCACCAGGCTGTCTGCAGAATTCCATCGCTCACAGACAGCAGGACTTGAGCACACAAGGGACACCAGTCTGCTCCAAACAGGAGAAACAGGGAAAATAATCCAACTGGAGAAACAATCCAGTGCTACTGACCCTGAGCACTTACCCTGCTCAGCAGTAAAATATGTAAAATATGGCAACATCAAGTTTCAGTGGAGGTCAGGGATATCAGACCAGACAGTCCACATGGCTCAGCCCAGTGTCCACTGTCATGAGATGGCCAACAGCACCCACATGCCACAAGCAGGCAGGGACAGGGCAGGGAGGTGGGGACACTCCTGCCCACACTTCCCACCAGGCTCAGGCAGCCTGTACTTGGAGCAGGATCCAGAGCCTGCACCACTTCTGAGCGGCGCAGTGCTGGCAGAGCTATTATTAGCACTGTGCTTCTGCTTGCTGCGGCGCCCCAGGCTCCTGTTTCAATCAAGTGCTCTGCTGTGACTCCAAAATCTTTTCCAAGAGCTAATGTGGCAACTATATAACTGTATCAGTATATTAGTACACTGTGGGTATAAATAATGTTTTTCCCCTGACCATCATTACGTATTTATTGCCACAGTATTGTTTCCTCACCTGGCACTGAGGTCCTTCCCATCCCAGCTGCAGCATCTCTCAGTATCTGTCCTTCTGCTAGGAATAATCCTTCATTACCTGTCCAGAAATCTGCCACAGATCTGAGCACCAAGCTGTGCCCAGTGACATGGGCATTTCCCAGAGACATCAATTTGCAATCCAAGCTTGCTCCAGCTGGAGACCTCTGTGGAGCACTGAGCACAGACACACTCATGACACTGCCATGATTCACTTGCTGTGGGAGGGGGCCTTGGTGTATATGGACACGAGCTGCCCCTGTGGCCTTTTCAGGCTCCTCCAGACCCCCTCACTGAGCTTCTGGCTGCACCCTCACCTTTTTGTGGACATCACCCTGACTCCCTGCCACTGCCCCTCACCTGCTGGCCCTGGCCATGCCAATCCTGGGTGCCACCAGAGGGAGAAGAGGGGAGGGGGCTGTTCTGTGTAGCCTTCCCACTCACCCAGCACAAGTCCCCATGCCTGGTCCCCTGACTAGATAGAGCTGGGTTCTGTCACCTCCCAAGGCAGCTCCATCCCCACCCCACCCCACTGAATCCCTTCTCTCAAGCCCTGGATCCAAATCTCCTCATCCCAATGATGTAAGGGCTCCCAGTATCAGCAAGAAGATGACTGATGCAATCTCCTGGCACCAGGAGCTGATGGGTGTGAGGTCAGAGAAAAGCAGAGCTTGGTGCCAGCCCACCACATGACCCCAGAGAAGGGACTCTGCCCTGGGGCTGCAGGACGGAGGAGACAAAGATGCTGGAGCAGCTTCCAGCTCCCAAGGATCCTGGTTGTGGCTACCGGAATAGGAAACATCTCAGTCTCTGGGTTTTACAATCCCAGATCCTCTAGGCTTTGCACAGCCCTGGTCCTCCCACAGCTGCATCTCCTCCCCTGCCCTGTCCTTCTCTTGGGTCAGAACCAAGCCAGCCCTGGAGCTGTTGGGGAGACAGTTCAGGTTCCCAAGGCTCAGGAACATGATCAGCAGTCCAAGGAAACCAGACAATGACGGATGCTTTCATCCTGCCACCACCAGCAACTAACAACCTCTCCCAGGGAGCTCAGGATCATGTAGTCAACCAGCCTTTCTCCTCTATTTATTTCCAGGTGCTACTGCCTGGACTGGCTCCCTCCCACAGCTGGAAATGCCTGATCCATGGGTTCAGCTAACCAAACTTCATGGACTTTTTTCCTCTTCACACAGGTCTCCATCACAGCTGAGCTCTCTGATTCCTTTGTAGTGCTCTGCAGCAGGATCTGGAAGAAACCTGGCAGAAGCCCTAGGAGGAAACCTGGCAGAGCACCTGGAAGATCTTTGAGGAGGTTTTTGACGAACCACTGGAATTCTCTGAGACCACGTGGGACATCTGGAACATGCTCTGTTCCCAAGGAAATTACTTCTATCTCTTCATTGACATCACCAGTCTGGAGAAGGGCTGCAGATCCATGGAAAGCCAAGGTCCACAAAAGTGAGGATGAGGAGGTCTCTTCTAGGACACACACCAGGATCAAAAAGTAGAGGTCAGCAAGAGATACCTCCCACGGAATGCATTCTTGAGGATGAGGAGACTTTTCCAGGGGTCGAGGCAAGTATTTCTCAGTATTGGAGAGCTGATGTGCCTCCAGTAGAGGAAGGGATGGGGATGGGCAGGGAGTCAGGCACAGGGCTTGCACACATGCTCAGGGAACATCTCATTGCCAGTTTTGGGTCAGAAAGGAGTTTTACCCTTGGGGGTTGGCACAGGTGCTAGGGGGGTTTTGCCTTCCTCTGCATCTCTGAGAATGGTCCCTACCAGGGCTCCTTGAGGCCTTTTGTGGCCAGGGATTCCCTGTCTGTAATCTCTCTGCCTCTCTTCCCCATGGCAGCTTTGTTTCTCTAGTTTTCAGTCACTTATAGCATAGGTCTTCTAAGGCAGCATGTAACAGCTCCATGCTCAACAGGAGCTGCTGGTTTCCAACTGCCCCTGCATACAATAGAATTTTCTTTTTATTGCATCTGGGTTCTGTTGTCTGCAAACATTTGCCTGTTTCTGCCCTGAGAACTTTGTCCTTCAGAAGCTTTATCAGTTCCTGCAGATAATTTTTGTACTCAGAGACATGTAACAGCCATTTGAAGAGCTCAGCACTTTCTTCTTGGGACATCCTTCATGGATGTGTCTGAAGGGTCTGTGTCAGCCATTTCTTTCCTGCTCTTTATAAGGACTGGTCTCCACATTTTCTGGGAGACTTGCTTGTCTGCTTCACATGGTGAAGGGGACCATGTACCTGTTCCAGCCGTCAAGATCCAGCTCTGCAAGCTGGTTACCACATCCCACAAGCAGGAAGATGAGAGGAGGAGGCAGCTGGAGGCTCAGAGAATCTGGTATCACTGTCCATGCTTGCAGGGAAGAGTTGGCTCTGACTCTGGTCCCTGCTGTGGGAAAAAACAACCCCTGATCCCAAACTGTACCCTATTCACTGCAGCGCTGCCAATTCTCCTTATGTGCAAAATATTGTCTTTAACACATGGGACAGCAGGAGCCGTGGAGCAGTCCCAGCAGCAGACCTGTTTTGGTCACACCCTACAAGCAAAGTGAAGCACAGATCCCACTACAGCCTCTCCAGCCCATCTGCAAAGCAGAGCCTGTCCCATGGGGCAGCCCAGGCTCTGGTCCCTGGGTGGAAGGACTCCAGCCCGCCTGGTCCTGAACGTCATTGGGACCCAGAGCCCTCCTTTCCCACCTACCGCCTCTCCACGCACAAGGGCACCCAGCAATGGATCCCCACCATCACCCTGTGTGGCTCCATCCCATCCAGCCACGTACCCACCCTGACCTACCATGCACTCACCACCATGCACCAGACTCACATTCCTGGTGTGCTCTTTCAACAAGGGCTGCCCGTTTCTCTCACTTTTATGGGGATTTGCTCTAGTTCGACTCCCACAGTGATTGCCAGAATTATGCACTGGGCCACCACTCTTACTAGCTTCTCCCACGCCTAGTGCAGCAGCATTAGAAAGACCTAAAGAGTGGTGACTCCATGTCCCCCTGTCCTTGATGAGTACACCCAGACTGTCCTTCTCCATCATCTCCTGAAGGTCAGCTCTTGTTTCACTCTTAGTGCCTCCATGCACAGTCTCATGTCCCACTTCTCCATCTCTGCTCAGTGGGGCAACTCCTGCCACCAGTGATGCTTTTCACCTCCAACTTCCTCAGCCAATTTCAGCTGCTTTGTGGGCAGAAGACATGAATAAAAATATATAAGGTGTATCCCAAGAGTCCTGCACTCCACCAGGCAGCACACCTGCCTCTGTCCAGTATCCTCCTGGCTCCCAGTGCCCCTGGAACAACTCCTAGTGACCCTGCCAGGGACCAGGCTTCAGCCCAGAGACACACCAGCAGTCTTCCACAGCTCACAGAGTCACCAAATCAATCAGGTTGGAAAAGACCTCTGACATCATTGAGTCTGACCTATGATCCAAAACCACCATGTGCAATGTTTCCTTAAACACCCTCAGAAATGGTGACTCCACCACCTCCCTGAGAAGACTATTCCAATATCTAATCACCCTTTCTGTGAAGAAATTCTTCCTAATGTCTAATGTAAACCTCCCCTAGCACAGCTTGAGAATATGCCCTCTCATCCTAATCAGGTTCATTGCTTCACCAAAATCAGCCACTCTCCATGGGCCACTGGTGTGGAGTAGTCCCAGTCCATCTCCGCAGGGCCTGTCACAGCAGAAGCCAGCACAGACCCCACAGTGCACAGACCCCCAGAGTGGACAGACCACACTCCCCACCGTGCAGAGTGGTGGTGAGACAGTGTTTGGACTCTGGCTGTTGTCCGAGCACAGCTGCACCATCAGTGTCCCACAGCCCACAGGCACCTTCTTGCCATCCCCATCACCCCGCAGAGAGCAACTGCCCCAAAAACCACAGCACCCGCTGGCACAGTCCTACTGACACCACAGCCCCTCCTCTCTGCCCACCCTCGGGTCCATCCTCCACTTCCTGCACCACCCAGGGTGCCACAGCCCATGATCCCGAGGAGAAACCCCACTGTTTAGGATCTCCAGTTCTTGTCAAGGTCTGGCTCAGCAAAATCAAACTGTCAAGTCTCCAGGACAAGCTGGGCTCTGCTGCCAAAAAAAGCAGTTCTCTCCTCTGGACACTGGACTCTAAGTACAGCCCAAGCACGGTTGGAGCATTGTGGGGCCCAAGGCTCTTCTCCCACCCCATGAAACATGCTGTACACTCTGTGTTATCTAGACAACATGCAGCAGCCCTGCTCTGACCCCAGGGAGGTGCACAGGGCTTGCCCGTCAAGTGAAAAGGAAACAGTGGGAAGAGAATCAAGTCACACAGAAAAGAGTGTGACAAGGGATGATGTTTTTAGGGCAGGAAGAATTTGTATTTTTAAAATAACATGGGGGTGAAAACAGGCGGGTCTCCATTCTGAAGTTAACATTTCTGTCAGGAATCATACTACATAGGATGAACATAAAGTTCCACAACCCCCCAGCTGTGGCTCCCAGTGCTCACACAGACCAGCCTTCCAGAACGGGGTGCCCAACTGGTGGAGCACCCCTACATTCATGTCACTGCCTTTTGATCCTCCACCTCGAGGATGCTGCACCCAGGACACTGTCACACTGCTTGTGCAGACATGCCATGCACTCCTGCCCACACTCTGCCCATGCAGCAGATGAGCTAAACTCAAAGGGGCTGGCACACAGGAACCGCCTTTTCTTCTCCCCCATGGCACCCCAACTTCATCTTTACATCTTCAGCTCTTCACCCCTTTTCTTCCCCCTTGACATCTCTCCAGTCAGCTACCCCTTCCCTCTGCCCAGTGCTCCTGCTCCCATTTTCCTGCAGTTTCTATACCCATCCTGATCCTGTTGCCTGGCCCCTGCTCTAGGGTTCCCCACGTGCTGACACACAGTGACTCTGACACTTTCAGAGCCCTCCTTGCCCTCCTGCTCCTTCCTCCGTCTTGCCTGCCCAGGAGTCCCCAGCCCCTCTCATGACAGCCCTCCCTGACAAATCTTTATCTCTCCAGATGCTTCCTGAGGGTGGGGTCTGAGATTCACTTTACACCCACCTGGGGAAAGCACCGGGTTTGGCTTTGCCAAGTGATTTCCTTTTGGATGGTCCCAAGAAACAGAAGCAAACTCATGCTGCAAAATGCCAAGAGCAGCTCACAGACCCAGTGATGATCTGTATGGCCCCAACTCACCACAGGCAGGGAGGGATGAGGGCAGGGAGGGATGTGCCCTCATGCACTTCACCTTGTCACCTTGTCAGTGGCAGCACAGAGAGCTACAAAGCTGACGCTTATTGTACCCTGATGGCTTCTGAAGAAGTGCAGTGGGAATGCCTTGTCAGAGCACAGTCAGACAGGACTGTTTTCCTGGCTGCTGCTTCAGCAATTTACCAGCTCCAGGTTAAAGGCTCATTCGGCAGCGCTGTCACTGCCACCCCTCCACACACCTTCTCTGTGAGCTGGACTGGAAGTCATTAATCAGGAAATTTGGTTCAGATTGCAAAGGTTTGCTAATAAAAAGTGCAAATGCTGGAAGTTGTCCCGAGGCGCAGAGTGCTCAATGCAAAAATCAAATCATTTCACAACACAAGAGAGTTTCAATTCTCAGTCGCTCCACCACAGGCAGTCGAGTCCCTGCTGTGCTGTCACTGCCAGGTCGCCATTGCACAAGAGCAATCTGTGTTCCCTACAGGAGCTGGAGCAGGGCAGGAGTTTACCCCAGCAATGTTTCCCAAGACAAACAGCTACAGCAGAACACCACAGTGCAGCTTCCATCCACCACACTCAGAAGTGGGTGTTCCCTCTCAAAGGAGATCAGGCAGCTCATAGAATCATAGAATGTCCTGTTGGACAGGGACACACGAAGATCATGGAATGGTTTGGGTTGGAACGGACTTTAAGCGCTAATCCAGTTCCAGCACTCTGCCATGGGCAGGGACACCTTTCACTATCCCAGATTGCTCCAAGCCCTGTCTAGCCTTGCGTTGAACACTTCTAGGGAATTGGGCAGCTACAACTTTTCTGGGCAACCTGTGCCAGTGCCCCACCACCCTCACAGAGAAGAATTTCTTACCAATATCCAGTCTGAATCTACCCTCCTTCAGTTTAAAGCTATTCCCTCTTGTCCAGGTGGGATCATGGTTCTCAGAAACAGGGGCAAACTTGGAGAACACGCTGGCGGGAGGACACGACACAGGACACAGGGACCCAAACCCCATTTTCCCCCGTGACCCATTTTTTACCGCTTCGATTTCCTCAGCGGTTGATGCATCCCAGAAGAGATGCGGAGACACGCGGCGCTTCCGCGCTGCCTCCCCCCGGCCCCGGCCCCGGCCCCGGCCCCGGCCCCGGCCCCGGCTGCAGAGGAGCGCCCGGTCCCGCCCCGGGATCCCCGATATCGCCGGTCCGCCCGCGCCCGGGGGGGCGGCGCCGGCCCCACCGCCCACACCCTCCGGCCGGAGATGCGGTGAGATCCCGGGCAGCGGTCTGGCGCCGGGAGCCCCCCATTCCTTCACATCTTCCTTGGGACGGGTCCCCGCCGCCCCCCGCGCTTACCTGTGCAGCAGCGGCGGTGCCGGCGCGGCGGGCGGAGCGCGGCCGGTCCCGGGGCGGGGCGGGGGACACGCCCCCGTGCGGGGCGCGGGGCGGGGGTCCCGGCGGCCCTGCCCGCTCATCCCGGGCGCTCCGGGGCAGTTCGGCCCTGCTCGGTCCCGCTGGGCCGCCGCTGCCGGGGCTGTTCCTGAACCCCTGAAATACCCCGTCCCAGCCTTTCCAAGGTCACTTGTTTTACATTTTCCTTCTGGATTCATGTGTCTCTGCTCCCCCCTCGGAGACAGTGATCTGCGCCCTCACCCTTCCCCGCTTCCCTCCGCCTGGCATGTTTCTGTTCTCCCCAGGGAACACTTTCGCTCCCCATCATACATCTGGCAGTGTCGGCATGTCCTTCTGCCTTTTCCTCTCACATGCTCGAAATCTATCCTTTATTTTCACTCGATGACTTTTGAGACCACGCTGGGTACAGGGGAAGGGTTTTTTCTCCATCAGAGAGTTTGTCTCAGGTCGCTGCTGTCTTACACCCTGATTATACAACTCCCTGAGGTTTTCAGGCAGTTCACTGCTCTTCAGTGTCCAGTTTCAGTTCCTGATCCAAACGGGACAAGAAGCTTAACTGGGCTGTTCAGCGGCAGTTCTCACTGCTGTTAAAAGAAAAAAAAAAAAAAACCTACTCACGGATGGAGTGTTTCAGCATGGAAGCTCCAGGGAGCCACGTGCCTCCAGAGCCTTGGGACTGTGGGTCCTCATGGTTCTGCTTCAATTTTAAGACAGGAGAAATGCTTCCAGGTCCACTGCCTGCAGACTGTGAAGCAGGAGCATCCCTGCACGTGGTGCTGTGTCTGACTGGGGCATGGTGCAGAGCTCATCCCACAAGTTGTGAGGACTCCTAGCAGACCCATCAGCTCTGTTTCCCTACATGGCATGTGGGATTTTTGACCTGTGGTGTGGAAAACTGCTCCTACACAGCAACCAAGCAAACAGCAAAGACTGAGCCTTGGAAGGAGACAGCAAATGGCTTTGCAGGGAATTATCACAACCACAAGCCATGGGTGGCCGTGCTTTAAACTGAAGGAGGGTAGATTTAGACTGGACATTTATAAAATCCTTCCCTGTGAGGGTTCTGAGGGCCTGGCACAGGTTGCTCAGAGAAGCTGTGGCTGCCCCATTCCCTGGAAGTGTCCAAGGCCATGTTGGACAGGGCTTGGAGCAACCTGGGCTAGTGGAAGGTGTCCCTGCCCATGGCAGGGAGTTGAAATGAGATGAGCTTTAAGGTCCCTTTCAACTCAAACCAGTCTGTGATTCTATGCTCAGCTGACAGTACAAGTGTACCTTGTGGGGCTGAGCACCTCACTACAGGGGAGGGACAATGAGACAGCAGCAGCACTGTGGGATTGTGCTGCCCTGGGAACAGTGGGAGGTGCAGCTCTGTCTGAAGTGGAGTGACTGGGCAGAGACCCAGAGGGATGAATGGTTATTGGTCCTCCCTTCCCCATAAACCCCACAGAGCTGCTGCGTAGTGCATGTCCCCATCATCAACATATCTTGGTCTCTGGGCACTGACTCCATCACCCCAGTGCCTCACTGTGGGGCTGACAGGGCTGTGCCAGCAGTGACAGGTAGCTGCCCACCATGCTGCCAATCCTTCGGTCCCTGCCAGCTCTGTAGGGCTCAGGGAGATGACAACTTGCAGCCTTGCACCTCCCCCACCCTAAACTAACCCTCCACCACATCACTGCAGCAGGGACAGGGGTCTCCCATGCAGCTTGGGGCAGGCAGAGACATGTCCTGCCCAACCCAGGCACATGATGGGAGGGCAGGGAAATGCTGGGAAGAGGGTGAAGAGCAGGTGCTGGGGTAATCCCATAACCCAGTGGTGAACTCTCTGACACTCCCAGACCTGCTTTCCAGGCCAGATTCAAGCCTCTGCTTCGCTGTTCCCTTGGGAAAAACTTCTGCTCTTGCCTGCATGGCCCTGTCCTGCCTTTTCCTGCTTTCCCCTGGGAAGGCAATCCTGGAAGAGGAGCCAGGTGGGGGAAAAGGGAAAAGAGTAGGTAACAAGGGAGAGAAGCTGTAAACAAGATAGCAGCCCAGGGGAGTAAACTGGTGCAGGCAGGGCCATGGGCAGGAGATGGTACATTCAGCTGGGATGTGAAGGCTCTTTGAGAGCAGATCAGCCCTGACATCACCTGGCACTTTCAGTTTCTTGGAAAGTGATGGGGCCAGAGCCTTGGATCTTCTGGGATGGCTGGAAGAGATGCCATGGCAGAGCAACAGCCCAGAGCCCACAGCCCCAGCCAGTTCTACACCTTCATCAGACTTCGGAGGGCAGAATGTCCACAGTGCTGGCATCTCCAGATGACAGCATGCTGAGTCCAGGCACAGGGCTCCTCTCTGACTGCCAAACAGAAACACTGCACTACAACAGCAGTCAGATGGGCAGCAACCTGACCCTGCAGCACTGTGAAATCACCCCCCGTTGCTTTTTGTGCCCTGTTCCAACATATGCATGGTGAGCTGGGGGAGGTGTGTGAAGATCTGTCTGGAGGTGGGAGAAGGGGAGTGGATGGAGATCAGGGTGGCTCCCGGTAAGGGATCTTGGCCAGGAGCACAGGCAGGACAAAAGGAGTCAGGTGGCTGCAGGTGTACCAAGGAGGTGTGGAAGGAAAAAGAATCTTCAGCTCAGATCATGCCCTGGTCCTGACAGCCTGGTGAGTGGGGCTGCTGGAGCACAGTCACCACGACAGGTCATGGAGGAGAATGTGGAAGTTGCAGTACATGTGGAAGCATGAGGTGGCACATGAGGGGACCAGTGTGGCTAATGGGATCAGGAAGACTGGGTGAAGGCTGCTGGAGGATGGCTTCTTCTCCCAAACGTGAGGCAAACAGGACAATGTCTTCCTGTTGTTCCAGACACAGACTGAGCTCCAAGGAGCTGGTGACAGATGCTCCTGGAAGAGCGCAGAGGTGAGGTCTCATCCTCTCATCTGAGGATGCGGTGCCTGAGTGAGGAGCAGTCCCGTAGGACTGGGGTGAGGGCATGGCTGCAGTGTGTCCGTCACGGCCAACCCTGTGGATGGGGGGGTCCAGCGCTGCCTATCACCGCCAGAGCCCTGTGTCAGGTGGCAGAAGGTGGTGGGTGCTGCTCTCTATTCCAAGAGAGGGACAAACCCTGATGGCAGGCCAGGCAGGCTCAGCACCCACGCCAGCCTGGTTCCATCCTGCACGAGCAAGAGCAGGGCCAGCACCACACTTGGTGCTGGGGATGCTGCTCATGCTCTCAGACCTCTCCTCCTGCCTCCAGCAGGGCAGGGCTTTGCTCGTCCTGGAAGGGCACTGTCACTCAGGGGCACTGGCAAGCAGGGAGCATGGAACTGATCCTGGCTGTCACCTGGCAGTCGGGTGTGCCTTCAGAACCTGTTACTCACAGCAATTCTTCATAGTCCAGAAGAGTCTGGCCATTTTCACTGCACTAACTCAGCATGCATTGCGCCAGTTTTTAAGTTCATGGGAAGGCAAATTCCACTTGCTCACAATCCCTAATTTATTCTCGCTAAACAGTTCAGCTGCCTGCAGCCACTTTCCTCCCTACTGCTATACCCAGGCAGAGAGGGAACTTCCCAGAGTTTATTCAGAAGAAAGTCAGCAGACGACAACATTTTCTCTCTCAGGGAACAGAAACTTTCCTATCTGGAATTCCCATTTGCAAAATACAACCTAAAAATGAGTGGGTGAAAGACAGCTTGGAGCTCTGGGAGCCGCGCTGTGTGGCCACCCAATACTTCTCCTACTGATGCACGGAGGATGTAGGGAAGAACAGATGCCTTCCCTCTTGTGGCATTGGACCAAGTGGGGCTCAGTGTTCTGCCCTCCCTGCTGTGCCTGTGCACAGGGATCTGCATGAAGATTATAAGGCTCAGACATGGCTTGTTTCAGATCCCAGGGCAGAAGAAGAGCCAGTCAATGATTTTTTGGCCTCTTCACTGATTACAATGATGCTCACAAAGCTCTGAGCTTCCATGCCAAGCTGTGTAGTGCTTCCCTGTAAATCCCAGAACACCCCTGCAAGTAGCACCCTGGGCATAACACCCCATTCAGACCCAAACTGGCCACATGTGTGTTGCACAATCTTCCAGAAGTGACCCAGAGATAACCCAACACTTTCTGAAATACCGCACCATGTCCTGGTAAGAGCTGTCAGTCCAAGCAGATGCACCTTCCAGAAGCCAGTTGTCCCTCCCACCTGCAGAGCCACCTCCCTGGTGCAGGTGCCCTCCAGTGCTCCGTCACAGGCCTCAGCTTTGGGGAGAATTCAGCAGGGACCAGGGACTGTCACCTATGGATACACCTGACCCAGGTACCTGAGCAAGGCTGACCAGGTGCCTGCTGGATCCCTCTTCCACATGGAGGTGCAGCCTGGCGTCGTGTGTGTGGTGCATCTCCCCCACTTCATCCACCTGGCAGACACAGCAGCCATGGGGACCTGGGTGTCCTCATCCACCATCCCTCAGCCTGTCATCCCCCAGGGCCCTCTCTGGCTCCTTGGAGACCTCTCTCCAGACAGAGACAAATTCTCCCTTCCCTCCAAGGTCCTCTGCTCTCCCTTGTATTCCTCTGCTTTGGTTTGGCATCTTTCATCTTTGTCTCACTTCCCCAGCTCCCACTTCACACCACTAGCCACTCCTTGTTCCCATCCTCCTCCCAGCTGCTGTGGTGACCCTGGGCACTACCCCAGCCAGCAGGTCAGCTCTGGACTCCCCAGGACAGTTTCCAGCCCTTTGCACCTCTGGAAGCTGTGGATGGTAATGGCTGTCCCTTACCTGCTCTGCTAGCACAAGAACTGGCCAACTGTGCCCACGCACCAGCTGGATGGCTCCAGAGTGGGATGCAAGAAGTCAGAGCTGGCCTGTTCTATTACATCTGATTATATTAACCTGCAAGATTAATAGCAAAATGTGTTCCAGAGATAACCTAGGGGACAATGCGTGGTGCAGTCTGGCAATTTTCATGGTCCCCTTCAGATCTGCAGGTTTCTGAGCCTGCAGGAAAGGCTGCCAAGGCCTGAAACACCTCTGAACCCCAAAGTCCATGGTACACATGGGACCTAAAGCAAAACATCTCATCATACATGGATATGTCCTCTTTCTGCTGGTAAAGCTTCAAAGAAAAGGGGCAGCCTGAGAGATGCCAGGATGACTTAAGAGAACATAGTTGCCTGTTTATCTTGCAGAAGATAAACACCACCCTGTGCTCACTAACCACTTTAAATATGGGAAGATGACCCTGGAGAGACTGACTGGACTGAGAGCTTGCTTTGCTGTCCTGGAGAATCTAGCTTCTGACTGCTCGGGGTGCTTTGGAGAAAGTCACATTCAACCTTAAATTCACTCCCTATGCACTCCTTGGTGCTGCCAATCCAGCACTTCACCTCTACCTGATCTCAGGTGACAACTCAGCAAAATAGGTAAGACAGAGGCACTGGCACAGGTTGTCCAGAGAAGCTGTGGCTACCCCATCCCTGAAAGCGGTCAAGGCCAGGCTGGACAGAGCCTGAAGCAACTTGGTCTAGAGGAAGGTGTCCCTGCCCTTGACAGGGGGTGGAATTAGATGATCTTTAAGGTCCCTTCCAACCCAAACCGTTCTGGGATTCTGTGATTTCCTCTGATACTGAAGGGCAGTCATTTTTACCAGCACCCAAATCCCAACCTTTCAATGCAAAATCCACAGTGCAGAGCAGCAACAAACCGTCTGAAACAAACCCTGATCTCAGCCCTGCCCCACTTGGCTGATTCAGATGCCAGCTGTGGACAACCAGTGTCACACCTGGTGAGAAGCTGCTGGAACAAGAGACCTTAGTTCCCAATCCAGTGCTGATGCTTCAGCCCCGTTTGTCTGTCAGAAGGAGCATTTGCCGCTACAGAGCTGCCTACAAACACTTGCTCTCATGCGCAAGTCACAGCAAGCTACAGATGTTGATGTGAAGCCATAATCAAAACTTCCCCTCATTTCCCTCCAGCCTAATTTACCCAAAATGACCACAATTCACTGAAGGAGCAAATAAGCAACATGACCCCCAGAGCAGCCAGGTGACAGAACCACAAAACATGGCAAAGATAAGAGAAACAGGTTCCTGTATCTTCAGGGAAAGTCTGACTCAACAGCAGCCACTGCACATTCAGAAGAAAGCTAGCAGGATATTTTTAAAACCCATTCTTCATATCTACAAAGTCCGTTCTTTTTTGGACCATGTGAACACCTTCACTGATCCCAATCTTCTGCTGCTGGACACACCAGTCAGGGCAGGACAGTTTGCTGTGATGCCCAGGATCTACAAAGAGATTTTTTGGGTCGAGCTCAGGTGAAATTCATACTTTCCAAGTAGAGATGAAAACTTCTGGAAGCTCAAAGGAGCTTCAGGCCTCTGCTTTAGGAATTGATTTTTATTTATTCCTTCTCTGAAACACATGGAGAGCACATTGTTGTGTGTCCTGGTTCCAGCCAGGACAGGGTTAATTTTTGCAGTAGCCAGGAGGGCTTGACCAGGACCCTGAGGTGGTTATTCTGTACCACCTTACATCATGTGTTAGGGCATGGTGGAGGGAAGGGGAAGGGCTGGAGTGTCCCTTCTGGTCAGGGGGTAATGAAGCAAGTGGTTGGGGTAACATTGGGTTCCACATGTTGAGCACTCACATGTGAATCAGTCACTTCTCTTGTACACTCTGTCATTAATATTGCTGCTGTTACTGTTTGTTTCTTATTTCATTGTTATTTCCAGTAAATTGTTCTTATCTCAACCCATGATCTTCACCTTTTGTGCCTGCAATTCGCCTCTCCATCCCATTGAAGGGCCAGCAGGGAAGGTGAGGTGGCAGTGAGCGAGGGGTGCTTGGTTTGGAGTGTTTCAGTAGGAACACTACATTGGGGAATACCATTCCTAAACCACAACACTGGCAACAGGCTATGAGTGTGTCTCTGCTCCCTAGGTCTGAGGATCTTTAGTGCAACCAGGATGTCTTATTAAAAGAAGGAAGATAGGAGCAATGGTGGTGTGGCGCATCACTCATTTCACAGCAGGGGGCACAGAAGTGACTGCCAGGTGACAAGGGAGGCAGTGAAGGGGACACATTAATGCATGAGCTATCCAGAAACTCCACTGGGGCTGGCCCTTCCAAGAGGATCAGCCTGGGCACTGCTGAATGTGTAAACCAGGGTAACCCCAGACACGGAATGGGGTGGGGTAATGGATCCATGGGGATGAGAAGGGGAACGAGGAGGAACAAATAGGGGGTGTAAACCTGGGCCGGTTTGGCCAAGCCTTGTCCCTGGTCACTTTGTATTTCTCATTAAATGTTTTCTTAACTACTGCTTTGCATCATCACACTGTCCCAGGTGAGTGTGTGCTTCAAGGAGCCAGTGCCAGCTATTGCTGAGACCTGTGTGTGCACCAGGGGATTTAGGGTCACCTGCTGGAGAGTGGGGCCACTGGAGTAAGTGGAGGGTCTTTAACTTCCAGCCACCATGTGGGAATCGTGTCCCCAAAATTAGCTGCTTGGGGCCAGGGCAGCAGTGTGAGGCGAACAAGAGGCTCTGTGCAGCTGGAGCTGGACTGTATCACTGCCTGTGTGTCCTGTTGTCCGGCGGGCTGGAGAGAGTATCACACTGAAACCATGGGCAGGGGGTGGGGGTGCGCCTGCCTGTGCACTCGCCAGCAGAATTCAAGCTGCACTAGCTGGCGAGGCAAGGCCTGCGGGCTGGGGCTGAGTGCCGGGCTCACACCAGGCCCATGTGGGTGCTTGGGGGAGCCCAGGCATGTGTGTGTGCTTGTGAACCCTGAATGTGTGTGTCTGTCTGTGTGTCTGCAGCAGTGACCCCCCGCCTCTGCCAGCCCAGAGGGGGAGGGGAGCGGGCTGGGGTGTGATGAGGCTCCTGTGCAGGATGCTGATGACAGCAGGGCTTTGCAGGTGGCCGTCTGTGTGCCCTGTGTCCGTGTCCATGCGTGTGTCTCTGGGACCTGTGCTCACCTTCGCTGCTGTCTGGATCAGCACGGGGAAAGCAGCAGGCACATCCTCGGCCCGGGCAGGACACGGCTCCGGGGCTCGGGCAGGGGTGCCGCCGGGTACGCTCTGCCGATCTACGGGCCGGGGCACCCCCGGGGCACCCCCGTTATACCCGGGGCACCCCCGTTATACCCGGGACAACCCCTGAGCACACCCGGGGCACCCCCCGTTATACCCAGGACACCCCCTGCGCCCCCCCCGGGACACCCCCTGGGCACCCCCGGGGCACCCCCTCAGCACCCGCGGTTATACCCGGGGCACCCCCGGGACACCCCCTCAGCACCCCCGGTTATACCCGGGGCACCCCCTGGGCACCCCCGGGACACCCCCGGTTATACCCGGGGCACCCCCTGGGCACCCTCGGGACACCCCCGGTTATACCCGGGGCACCACTTGGGCACCCCCGGGACACCCCGGGGACACCCCCTGGGCACCCTCAGGACACTCCCGGTTATACCCGGGGCACCCCCTGCGCACCCCCGGGACATCCCCGGTTACACCCGGGACACCCCCTGGGCACCCCCGGGACACACCCGTTATACCCGGGGCAACCCCGGGACACCCCCGGTTATACCCGGGGCACCCCGTGGGCACCCCCGGGACATCCCCGGGACACCCCCGGGGCACCCCCGGGCCCCCCCCGG
>JAWWEU010000037.1:113333-163183 GCA_035583155.1 Acropternis orthonyx | reverse complement strand
GGCGGGCCCGGGGCGGCGCGGCCGGGGCGGCGGCCGGGAGGGCCCCGGGAGGCGGCGGGAGGGCCCCGGGAGGCGGCGGGCGGCGCGGGGCCCGGCAGGGACGATGCCCCCGCGCTGTCCGCCATCAAGCGCCTGGAGCGGGCGCAGCGCACGGACCGGCTGGACGCGCTGTTCGGCTTCGAGCGGCCCGCGGAGCCCGGCGAGCGGACGGGCTGGCTCATCAACATGCACCCGGTACGGGCCGGCCAGGGCGTGGGGCGAACAGGCAGCAGATGAGTCACGGGGAGTCATGTGGAAAGACCCCCGGTAGGTCCTGGGGAGGGGTTTCCGAGAGAGGGACCCCAGCCGTACCGGGAATGGGGGTCCCACGGACGTACCGCCGGTAGGGTGGGCGACAGAGGTCCCTTGGGGAGGCCTCCGATACGGCCCGTGATGTGGGACGTGTCCCACGGAGATACCCCACGTACGGCGTGAGGGAGAGAGGAGAACCCCAGTAGGGCCGGGAGGGCCGGTTCCCACAGAGATCCCGGCCCTACTCGGGAGTAGGAATTCCCATGGGCCTACCAGCCCTTCCATGGTTCCCTGTCCCGCCCAGGAGGGAGGTCGCACAGGTGTGGGAGAGTCCCGTAGTGAGGTTCCCGGGGAGTCTCATGGAGGGACTTCACTGAGTCTTCGTGTCTGTGGGCAGACAGAGGTGCTGGATGAGGACCGGCGGCCGGTGAGCGCGGTGGACTACTATTTCATCCAGGAGGATGGGAGCCGCTTCAAGGTGCGTCTCCGGGGGGGGGTCAGGTGGAGTGTGGGACCCCAGGAGGGAACCTGCCACCGTCATCCGTCTACTCTCTCCTAGGTGGCCCTGCCCTACAAGCCCTACTTCTACGTTGCCACCCAGAAGGTGAGATGGGGACCCGGGTAGAGATGAAGTTCCCAGGAAAGGAGATGGCATCCTGGGGAGCTCGCGACCTCCTGGGCAGGCTGCTTTGGGATGGTCTCCTCCCAAGGGACAGAGCCACACTGCTCAGCCCCAGGGTTTCTCAACAGGGCTGTGAGCGGGAAGTGTCCTCCTTCCTCTCCAAGAAGTTCCAAGGGAAGATTGCAAAGCTGGAGACTGTCCCCAAAGAGGACTTGGACCTGGTCGGTATCCCTCTGTGCTCTTAAGTAGTGGATTTGTTTGAACCTTGCACACCTCTAGGGATGTAGGAAGGGATGAGTAGGGAAGGGAAGCATCCTTGACTTCAGTCTGTGATGTCTCAGAAATGTGTTTGCTATGACTAGTTGCTTAGCAGTGATTACATTCCTCGAGCATATCAGCTGTTTCACAGTGTGTTCAGGACATTAGTTGTAGGAATTAATGTGACTGGAGGAAGAAGGATACTGTGGGAGGGGAATGCATGCTTGTGCTGCTCTTCCTCCTCTTCCCTGGGTGAATCCTGCTCACCAATGCCTGCATGAGCAGTGGGACTGACTGGGTTCTTGCTGTGCTCCTCTTGACATGCCCACCAGAATCTCTTCTTGGTTCTTTACTCTCGCCCCTCAGCACCTCTCTTTTGGCCAGTTCTTCCACCTGCATTAGTCTCATCTGCCTGTCTCTCATGGTGCCCATTCCTGAGCTGCTGTTCTCTTGCTGCTTCACAGCCAAACCATTTGGTGGGCCTGAAAAGGAACTACATCAAGCTGTCCTTCAACACAGTGGAGGACCTGGTGAAGGTGCGGAAGGAGATCTCTCCTGCTGTGAGAAAAAACCGAGAGCGAGACCAGGCAAGCGATGTCTACACAGCCATGCTGTCGAGGTGAGAGCTCCCCACAGGGGAGTCAGTCAGTCCCGTGTGTTTATTGTTTGTAGAGTCGTGGAATGGTTTGGGCTGGAAGGGACCTTTAAAAGCCATCTACTCCAGTCCACCTGCAGTGAACAGGAACACCTTACATTAGCCCAGGTTGCTCCAAGCCCCATCCAGCCTGGCCTTGGGCACTTTCAGGGATGGGGCAACCACAGCTTCTCTGAGCAACCTGTGCCAGGGCCTCACCACCAACTTAATAATTAGACTCCCTTGATTATTTCTCAGCTGTTTTCAGAGGTGTTGTCCTGCCTGGGTCTGACCCTGGCTGTGCCTCTCTGCCGCCCGTCTCCAGGGTGATTCTTCCAGCTTCATGCTGCACATCAAGAGGTTCCAGAGCCTCTGGGATGGCATGGCATGTAGTGGTGTCTCTGCTTGTGCATCAAATACTTTACTTGTTCCCTGTGAAAGGATCCTGAGAGGCACTGGGCAACCTTAGTTCTAGTTGTAGCTAAAAGGGAAAATATCCAACATTTTCTGTTTCTCTCCTGTCCCTCACTGCTGCTGCTGGTGTCACCAGTGCCAGTGACTGTCCCTGAGAGATGGGCACTCAGGTAAAGCAGCCTTTTCCCTCTGCTCTTGCAGCGCTCTGAGCAGAGGCAGTCTAAGCACAGATGAGGAAGGAGCCTCCAGAAGAATTGCCAACCAGATGGACAACATTGTGGATATGCGAGAGTATGATGTGCCTTACCACATTCGCCTCTCCATTGATCTGAAGATCCATGTTGTGAGTAGGGAAGAGCTTCACTCTCCTACAGTCAGCTCCTGAAGTGCAGAAAGGTTTTGTCTCTCCGAGACCTTCACAGAGGTGTCAGTGACGATGACTTAATGTGTAGAGCTCAGTCCTGTGCTGCTGCTGGGTTTCACCTTAGTTAATGACATTCATTTGATGCACAGCCACAGTTTGAGCCCTTCTTCTGGGCTGTGTGTGATTCCTGCAGTCCTGTCTGGAGCAGCTGGGCAGAGTGCCACAGGGATCTGGCCCTCCAGTAAGACACTGCCCGCCCTCCTGTCTCCACAGGCTCACTGGTACAACGTGCGATACCGGGGCAACACCTACCCCCCCGAAATCATCCGCCGAGACGACCTCGTAGAGCGGCCGGTGAGCATTGGGCGGGCAGGTGTCCTTCTGTCCAGGTGTGTCCGCCCCAGGGAATGATTTCTGAATGCTGCTGGTGTCACACCGTGGTGACAGGGGGAAAACTGGCTTGGGTGACGATTTTTGGGTTGATAAAGCCCGAAAAATTATTAGTGGGGAGGTTCTGGTTCTCTTGCATTGGGCTTGATGGGAGTCACCCTTTAAATTCCAGTCAACTTTGGAATATTTTCTAACCAGTTTGGTCTTGCCCAGGATCCTGTTGTTCTTGCCTTTGACATTGAAACGACCAAACTCCCTTTGAAGTTTCCTGATGCAGAGACAGACCAGATCATGATGATCTCCTATATGATTGATGGGCAGGTAAGGCTAGCAGAGTGGTTTCCTCAGGTGGTTTCAGACTCTAGCAGCAAAACCAGGGAGCAGCCCAGTGTTCCCCTCCAACCCCTCTGGGTCCAGGCTTGCCATGCGGCCAGCTGCATGGTGTAAGGCTGTGGAAATTGCATTAAAGTCTGGGTGATGCACAAGATCCTGAGTTTTGTGGTACCCAGCTTACATTACTGGTGCTTCTCTGATGGAGAGGAACAACGTTGGTGGCCCATGTTGCTTCTCATGGCCTCCTTTTCTTATGGCCAGTGGATGACTCCCAGTTGTTCCCCCTTGACAGAAGCTCTGGCTTTTGAGAGGGATAACTTTCCATTGTTTGGACAGCATTTTTGGATTGCCTGCAAGCCCAGTCCTCCTCACTGCCTCCTTGTCACCTCCTCAGGGCTACCTGATCACAAACAGGGAAATCGTCTCAGAGGACATTGAAGACTTTGAGTTTACTCCCAAACCGGAGTATGAGGGTCCATTTTGTGTCTTTAATGAACCAGATGAGGTAAGTCAGTTCAGATCAGCAGAGTTTTACCTGCCTGAGATTCTTGTTGGCCAAAAAGAGTGCATTCCCTGCCAGACTGCCTCAGTGGGGAATGCAGTGAGTCTGGCAGGGCTAGTTGTGCTTTCATTTCTTGGGAATAAGTGTAAGAGAGGTCAGGTTTGGTCTAGGTGCAGAGGAGAGGGGAAGGGTGGAGCAAACTGGTATTTGCCACCTCTCCATGGAGGAGATGAAGTTCCTTAAAATACGTATCTTTTCTGTTTCATCCCAGGCTCATTTAATCCAGAGGTGGTTTGAACATGTCCAGGAGACCAAACCCACCATCATTGTCACATACAATGGAGACTTCTTTGACTGGTAAGACCAGGAATGACAACTAAGCTGACAAGATGTCACCTGAGCTGTAGGGCAGGGTTAGATTCCATTCTTGACAACCTTCCACAGCTCAGAGAGTGTGGGATACATGCAGAATGGCCACTTTGTACACCTCACCAAATCCTGTGGTCACTGTCTTGGCAGTAGGACTTTCTAAAGATTCCCATTCACTTGCCTGTGCTGCTTTAAACACTTGGAATGTGGGATTGTCAGTTGGATGGATGAGCCCAGACTTGGGAGAGCAGGGATATTGTCAAAAGAGACCTGGAGGATATTGGGAGAGAGGTGCAGGCAAGCCTTGGGAAGCAGGGCAGAGGGACCACATGCCTCCACCTCCAGGGTCAGGATATGAGTGAACAGCTTTGCCTCTCGGGTCACACTGCAGTTCTGTCATAGGATCACAGAATGGTTTGGTTTAGGGGGGGGACCTTAAAAATCATCTAATTCCAACCCCCCTGCCATGAACAGAGACACCATCCATTAGACCAGGTTACTCCAAGCTCTATCCAGTGTGGCTTTGGACACTCAGGGATGATATGTGCCCGTGTCCTGTAGGAAGTTTTCTCTGTGGCGAGATACATGGTTAAATCATAAGAAAAATTCTGTAGGCAGTTTGTGGAACCGTTGTTGGAGATGCAGGAAAATGGCTGTTCTCCTTCTCTTCACTCTGCCTCTTTCCCCAGGCCCTTTGTGGAAGCAAGAGCAGCAGCTCATGGAATGAATATGTATCAGGAAATTGGGTTTCAGCAGGACAGCCAGGGAGAGTACAAGGCATCCCAGTGCATCCACATGGACTGTCTGAGGTACCTAATGCTGCCACTCTGCTGTAAGGCTGCATCTTTCTCGGTTGTATTTGAATGCTGTTCTCATTCTGTCTCTTGGGAACTTTTGTGAACCTTCTTAAGCTGTGTGATAATCCGTTTCTGTGATTACTTTTTCCCCTTGGCATGTTGTATGCCGCAGAAGCTGTCAAGTCTTCCCCTGAAGGCCTTCCAGGGCTGGCTCTTGCCCTCCAACCTCAAGTGTTTGATGGCTGATTTGCAGGGGACAGAGAAAGGGTGGGTTAAGACCAGGCCATTGGAGAAGGAAAGGGACTGTAGCCTCACCCACTAGCCTCCTGTCACAGCCAGAGGAGGAAAGGACACATAGGAGATAGAGAAGTTTGGAGTTTTATGTCAGTGTCTTCCTAGGGAGCAGTCTGGGCTCTGGAGTGCAGCTGGATGTCGTTGCAGTCCTGCTGGGTCTTCTCCAGCAGTGAAATGTTTATCTTAAAGCCACTGAGGGAGCTGGAAGGTGGAAATTCTGAGCAGTGGAGATGGGATGGACAGTGGGGCTTGTCCTGGTTGGGATAGCTAAAGCTGGACAGCCTCGTACTCCACTGTGCTCAGGGACTGGGCTGTCCTTGGGTAGAGGTCCCCATGGCAATCACATCCCCTTTGCAACCCTGAGCCTGTTTTGAAGGTCAGGGCTGGTTTCTCTGCCTAAAGTGATATTTTCATGATTCTGTCCAGGTGGGTGAAGAGAGACAGTTACCTCCCAGTAGGAAGTCACAACCTGAAAGCAGCCGCTAAAGCAAAACTAGGTTATGACCCAGTGGAGCTGGACCCTGAGGAGATGTGCCGCATGGCTACAGAAGAGCCTCAGGTATTCCTTCCCTGTGCTCTATGGGAAAGCAAGCCTAAAGCAATTGCAGTACGACTGAATCTCTAAGCTGAAAGTGGATTTTGATAAATGAACTCAATCTGTCTCCTCAAAGTGCCAATGCCTTAGAGTTCATTGGGAGAAAGACCAGGATTTTGCTGAAGTTGTTTTGGCCCTGGCATTGCACTGTGCATTCTCTGTATTTATTTCCATGAGTGTGAGATAACAGGCACCACAGAAATCAGAAACCATGGAGAACTGAGACCTGCTGGAGAGACAGGAGAGCGTTAATGTTCCAGCTGTCATGGGCAGGGGGTTCTACTTTGCCCTGGACCAGCTTTCTGAGTCCCAAGCAGGGGTGGATTCTGTGTCTTCAGCTCATCTTCCATGTTCCTTCCCAGTCAATGCTGACACGTTCCTGTGTGATTAGAGCTAGAGCAGGAAGGCTTTGGACGTAACATTATTCTTCACAATCTAGGCTATGGAGAAATACACTTTTCCCTTCTTCCTCTGATAAAAGCACGTTCAGCAGGAAGCAATGAACTATCATTGTCACTGAACTGCTCTGTCATCCGATTGGGAATAATTTGCCTCCCTCCTTCCTTGACAGACCCTGGCCACCTACTCAGTGTCTGACGCCGTTGCTACCTACTACATGTATATGAAGTATGTGCATCCCTTCATTTTTGCCTTATGCACCATCATTCCCATGGAACCTGATGAGGTGAGTGCTTTCCCAAAATGATGATTTCTCTGCCAGGTGAAGAGACACATCTCCCATGCTGCAGGGATGCTCTGGCTGCAGATGTGATTCCTACTGCGTGGATCCTTTGTATCTGTGGCAGGGAAGAAGGGAGGCTGAATTTAGAGGCTACTCCTTTCTCTCACATCTCCTGGGATGTTTGGAGAGAGGTGTTTATAAGAAGAAGGCACCCAAGGGTTAGCACTGCAGTGCTGGATCAAGGAAGTATGGCTAATGCTCCATGCTGAGCCAAGTTCACTTGCAGTCATAGTGTAAAGCAAAATATATGCAGGTATTCCCCAAAAATGGCAAAGCAGTGGAAAGAGTTCAAAAAGGTTTATTTTGAAGGCAAGAACACTGAAAACGTACAAATTAAAAATGAGCAGAGCTGTGAGCAGCACTGGGCCTGAGAAAAGACAAACCTCCTGTTCGTTCCTCAGCTTTAGCATCACTTCCCCCTCCTTGGCTCCCCCACTGGCTGCTGAGGTCTGGAGCAGGTCTGTGAGCATTGTCTCTCTCATACCTGGGAAGTTGACTTCTGTGGAAGGCATGCAGAGAAACATCCAAAATGGTCTCTGGGAAAGATGTCTCATTCCAGGCAGGAAATCTTCCTTAAGTGAAAATAACTGCCTCCTTGGTAACAATGGCTTCCAGAAAAGACTTATTTACCACTACACATGGCCATGCAAAGCTGAATCTCCTGATGGCTGTTACCAGATGTAGGGAGGATGGCTGGGAAGCTGTCAGTGCTAAGCATGTAGAAAACGTCCATCCTTTCCCACCTGGCTGAGCTGACAATGGTGCTTCATGGTGGAGTAGTGTTGCATGTGTGTCGCCAACTGAAACCATCCAGCTCACTGTGTGACTGTAAGGCCGGTCCAGTCCTGCCAGCGCTGGGACAGCACTTCTGCTGAATCAAACTGGTTTGGGTGGGATGGGACCTTAAAGCCCATCTCATCCACCCCCTGCCATGGGCAGGGACACCTTCCACTAGACCAGGTTGCTCCAAGCCCCATCCAACCTGGCCTTGAACACTTCCAGGGATGGGGCAGCCAGTGCTTCTCTGGGCAACCTGTGCCAGGGCCTGCCCACCCTCACAGGGAACAATTTATTCCCAATATCTAAATCTACCCTTTTTGAGTTTAAAACTGGCTTTCTTTTTCTTCTACAGGTGTTAAGAAAAGGATCTGGGACGCTGTGCGAGGCACTGCTGATGGTTCAGGCCTATCATGCCAACATCATCTTCCCCAACAAGCAGGAGCAGGAATTCAACAAACTTACAGAAGATGGGCATGTGCTGGACTCAGAGACTTATGTGGGAGGCCACGTGGAAGCACTGGAATCTGGGGTCTTCCGCAGTGACATTCCCTGCCGCTTCAAAATGGTAAGGGGCCAGCAGCCAGCCCCTGTCCTCGTGGAGCAGCATGCTGGGGAAGGATAACCCTTCCCCTAGTGTTGGCATCTCTGGTATGTCCGTTTGGCTTGGGCAGCACCTAGAATCACAGAATCAGTAAAGTTGGAAAAGCCCTCTAATGTCATCAAGTCCAACCATTAACCCAGCACAGCCAAGGCCACTAGTAAACCATGTCCCCAAGTGCCACATCTTTTGAACACTTCCAGGGACGGTGATTTCACCAGCGGCCTGGACAACCTGTTCCAATGCTTGACAACTTCCAGGAGACCCTGAGGACAAAAAGCTGGGCTGGGAATGGATGGGAGGAGGCCTTCAAGTGTCTGTGCTTCACTGGGAAAGCAGGTGTCTCCTGTGTCACATACTGGAAGCAAGCCAGAGCTTGTTGATAGCGAGGGACAGTGGTGAAGTGGGGTTTTAGGTGTGTTTTTGAGGCAGTGATTCTTGGAAGCTATGCCTCTGTCCCTTTGCATCCTGTCCTCCCTCTGTCCTTCTCCCTCCCAAACTAAGCTTCTTCTGAACCCTTCCTGAGCGTCTTTTACCTGTTTCTGGATCAGGCTGTTACCTCAACTACCACCCCTCATGCCTCAGTATCTCATTTATAGCTTATAGCTCCCCAAGCCTGGAAGGGACAGGGGTGAAGGCCAGGAATTGCCAGCCTGCAGGTAGGGACAGCTGTCCGCAGCCTCACTGCCATCCCCACATCCCTGCAGAATCCTGCTGCCTTCGACTTCCTGGTGCAGCACGTGGAGAAGACACTGCGGCATGCCATCGAGGAGGAGGAGGGACTGCCCTTGGATCAGGTCACCAACTTCCAGGAGGTACAGCAGCAGGAACACAGCTGAGCTGAGCAGAGAGGGCTGGGACTGCAGCTCTGAAGTGCATGTGTGGTTTCAGTTTGTACTCTACATAGAGAGACCAAGAACCCCATCTGTAGGCTGAATTCATGGGGATCTCCTTGCCCTGACACTGGAGCCCAGCCTGGGCATCAGGGTCTCTGCCCTGTCTGAGGGATGAAGTTCTTGCTTTCCCCTTGCAGGTTCAATCAGGAGCAAAGCTCTGAGAGAGCTGGGAAGGGATTTAGAGAGAATGCAGAGCTCTCAGATATCCCAAATACTTATGTGCCTCTTGTTCCTCACTTCTTAACAGCTACAAAGTGCAGGTTGCCGTTCTCCAAATCAAGTCTGGAGTTTCTTGGAGGGCAGCACCAAACTGGGGAATTCTGGTCTGTGCTGTTGTCTCTATTAACCGATTTGGACTGAAAAGGTCATTGATCAAGTCACATTTGGGAAGCAGCTGCTCCCACCTGCCTTGTGCCCCTGTAGAAAAGCTCACCTTAGAGATGCAAACCAAAACCTAAAGCCCCAGTGGTCAAGGATTCCCTGATGTCTCCTTTGGTCCTTTAGATCCATCCCCAGAGCCTGTGACAGGTGTCCCTGTGAAGAAGTAAAGGATGAAATTCAACAAGTATTTGACTCAGTAACTCCTTCCTGCCTGAGTTTCACCTCTCTTTGTCTTGCCACAGGTTTGTGATGAAATCAAGGTCAAACTGAATTCTCTGAAGGATGTTCCCAACAGAATTGAGTGTCCCCTGATCTACCATCTGGATGTGGGGGCCATGTACCCCAACATTATTCTGACCAACAGGTTGCAGGTGGGTAACATCAACCTTCTATGTCCTAAATTGACTTCCAGATGATCTTAGTTGTCCCTCTGGACCCCCTTAACAGCAAGGGCTGGACTTTCTGCTGAGGGCACGGGAAGCAGATAAGGTTGGGTGTGAAATTCAAACTGCCGTGGAATTAGAGGCACAGAATCATTTTTGGAAAAGCTCTCTAAGACCATTGAGTCTAACCATACTCTAGCACTGCCAAAATCACCGCTAATCCATGTCCCCAAGTGGCACATCCACAGGGCTTTTAAATCCCTTCAGAGATGGTGACTCCACTACCATGCTGGGCAGCCTGTGCCGGTGTCTGACCAGTGAAGAAATTTTCCGTGGTATCCAACCTAAACCTGCCCTAACACTAATTGAGGCCCTTTCCTCACTTGTTCCCTGGGAGCAGAGCCCAGCCCCTACCTGGCTCCACCCTCCTGACAGGGAGTTGTAGAGAGCAGGGTCCCCCCCAGCCTCCTTTTCTCCAGCTTGAGCTCCCCCAGCTCCCTCAGTCGCTTTTCATTAGACTTGTGCTCCAGGCCCTTCCCCAGCTCTGTTGTCCTTCGCTGGATGCCAGGTCTGCAGAAACTGAGCTACAGCTTTAGCTAGGACTCTTCCCAAAAAACACACCTGCTATTTTGAGGGTTTTAAGTTCCTGAAAGGCTTCAGTAAGGGGAACATCTTTGATGTTCACACCTGTGCTCTCTTGCCACCCAGCACCTGTTCTGGCATGAGCTGTCATTTGGGGACCTGTCCCCTCTAACACCTGTGTGTCTGTTACTACGTTCAGCCCTCGGCCATGGTGGATGAAGCCACATGTGCTGCCTGTGACTTCAACAAGCCAGGTGCCAACTGCCAGCGCCAGATGACCTGGCAGTGGAGAGGAGAGTTCAGTAAGTACAGGAAGGACCATACAGAAGGACCACAGAGATGGAGCCAAACTCCTGCTTCTCCCCTGATGACTGGGGACTGATCACTACCCTCCTCTGCAGTGCCTGCCAGCCGCAGCGAGTACCACCGCATCCAGCAGCAGCTGGAGTCAGAGAAGTTCCCTCCGCTGTCCCCTGATGGACCAGCCCGTGCCTTTCATGAGCTCTCCCGGGAGGAACAGGCCAAATATGAGAAGAAGCGCCTGGCAGGTAAAAAACAATCAAGGTTATGGACTGTGAGCGGTATTCAGCATTAGTGACACCTCCTAGGGCTATGGGGTGAGGTCAGACTGAGGCTGGCCTCAGATCTCCAGGATTTAAGCAGACTCCTGTGCTTACAAAGAGGAGCCAGGCACTGGTATCTCTGTCAGCGTTCCCCTTTGTGGAGAGCCTGGATTTGAGCTGAAATATAAAGGGCTCTGTGTTTTGTAAGGCTTCTCATTAAAGCCAGTTAATGAAAAGGAAATATCAATATTATCCCATCACCTGAAGGGATGCTGCCCAGCAGAACCATACAGCTGGCTGGAGGCAGAGCCTGAGTTTGTGAATGGGCCATACGTTTAGTTTGTTACTGCCCTTGTCCCTGCCTCTCCATAATGAGGTGCTGCTTCTCTCCATGCCGAGATCTTCCTCTCCCTTTGCAGTAGGTCTGCCGCCTGCTTACTAATGCCTGATGCTTACTTGTCTCCCTGTCCCTCCTGTGGCTATCCCTCTGTAGCAGGGTACCCATCCCTGAGAACCTCCCTCTGCCTCCTTCCTTGAGCAGATTACTGCCGTAAGGCATACAAGAAAATCCATGTCACCAAGGTGGAGGAGCGAGTCACCACCATCTGCCAGCGAGAGAACTCTTTCTACGTGGACACAGTGCGAGCATTCCGGGACCGTCGCTATGAGTTCAAGGGGCTGCACAAGGTACCAAGCTCAAGTGCTGATCAAACTTGCCTTGGCAAGGCCAGGGACCTTGCTGAAAACCTCAAAGGATTACTCCATTGGCTCCTCACTGACAGAGGTCAGGGTTAGATGGGATATTGGGAAGAAATTGTTCCCTGGGAGGATGGTGGGGTCCTGGCACAGGATGCCCAGGTAAGCTGTGGCTGCCCCATCCCTGGAAGTGTTCAAGGTCAGGTTGGCCAGGGCTTGGAGCAGCCTGGTCTAGTAGAAGGTGTCTCTGCCCATGGTAGGGGTTGGAATGAGATGAGCTCTTAAGGTCTCTTCTAACCCAAGCCATTTGAGGACACACTGAAACTCTACCCCTGGCAGAGTTAATTAATGAGCCAGTTGCTTTGCAGTTCCTCCCAGATGCCTCTTCTGCCTTGAATCACGGGGCTGGCAGAGAAATTTTCCCCACACTGATGGTTCTGCTGTTAGCCAGACATCATGGATTGCTGCAGGCAGTGTATTGGGTTCTTCCCTACACACAGGTGCTGCAGCAGAGCTGATGATGGTTGGGAGCTGCAGGTCCCTCCTGCTGAGTAACAAAGTGCCTCTGGCCAACTCCTCCCATGCTGCAAAAGAAAATGTGATGTTTAATTCATGCTATTGATCTTTAGCAAAGATACTCCTCTAGAGTTGCAATACTATACTGGGACTGAGTGGGAACCAGTTGGGTGGCACTGGTGGTGATATGTGGGATCATCCTGTGGTGTGCAGGTGTGGAAGAAGAAGCTGTCAGCAGCAGTGGAGATGGGAGATGCCTCTGAAGTGAAACGTTGCAAGAACATGGAAATCCTCTATGACTCCCTGCAGCTGGCCCACAAATGCATCCTCAATTCCTTCTATGGATACGTCATGAGGAAGGGGTGAGTCTCTCCTAGACAATTCGGGGTCCTCAAAAGAGAACCTTTGGAAATCGGGATTGTCTGGGTGAGGTATTCATTTGCTTCACCTGCTCCTGAAGCAACAAGATGAGGGTGGATGTTGCCTGTAATACTCTCCTCTTGCTTCTACCCATGACTTCTCTTCCTGGAGACTCTTGCCAGACATTAAATGTTGCAAATCTTGTCTGTTAGTGGGTTTCCACCTTTTCTGGAGCATCATAAGTAGAGAACTTCATAAGAGAACAATGTTCCAAGAGCCAGTATTGATGTGTTTCCTGCCCTCCTTCCTCTGGAGGTCCTCCTGCCCTTCCGTAGCTGGGTTTGGGAGGAAGCGTGTCATGCTCTTCACTGTGAATCCTCTGCTCACAGAGCTCGCTGGTACTCCATGGAAATGGCTGGCATCGTCTGCTTCACAGGGGCAAATATCATCACCCAGGCCAGGGAGCTGATTGAGCAGATTGGGTGAGTGCATGCTGAGCTGGGGAACCTCTATCTGCATCTAGGACAGATGTGGGGGCACATTAAACACCCAAGTTTTCAGAGGGATGGAACACCTTTCCTATGGGGCAAGGCTGAGAAAGCTGGGAGTGCTCAGTCTGGAGACGAGAGCCTCGAGCCATAGAGCCCCTTCCAGAGCCTAAAGGGGCTCCAGGAGAGCTGGAGAGGGCCAGGAGTGACAGGGCAAGGGGAAGTGGCTTCGCAGTGAAAGAGAGCGGGGTTAGATGAGATACTGGAAAAAATTTTTTTGGTGTGAGGGTAGGAAGGCCTTGGCACAGGTGGGCCAGAGAAGCTGTGGCTGCCCCGTCCTTGGAAGCATTCAAGGTCAGGTTGGGCAGGGCTTGGAGCAACCTGGTGTAGTAGAAGGTATCCCTGCCCATGGCAAGCTGTGGAGTGAGATGAGCTTTGAGGTCACTTCTAACCCATACCAGTCTGGGATTCTGTGAACATACATATTCCTGGCACTACTATGTTATATTTGAGGGTTTACTTTGCAGAAGGGAACAGGGAGTAGATGCAACACGCTACCACTGCTTTTATGGATGATACAAAGCTGATCGTCACCTCTCATCCGCTCTGCCCCTGACAGTGGCCTTTCTTCCTTCTTCAGGAGACCTCTGGAACTAGATACCGATGGGATTTGGTGTGTCCTCCCCAACAGCTTCCCAGAGAACTTTGTCATCAGGTCAACCAATGCCAAGAAGCCGAAGGTGACAATCTCTTACCCGGGTGCCATGCTGAACATCCTGGTGAAGGTGAGTCTGGCACCTGTCCAGACCAGCTCTGCAGCCTGGGAAAAGAGGTGGAGAGCTGATGAGTGGTGATAGTGTTGCAGGTGGGAGTGGAAGACAGACAAAGTTACTAAAGAAGCCCTCCTGTTGAGTCACGAGGTGCAGAAAGGACTCCCTTGCTTTTCAGACACAAGGATTCAGACACACCTTACAGGTGTGGCTGAATCCTTAGTCTCAGATTGTGTCAATTTAAATTTAAGGAATTATAAAGGTGTGACAGCTTTGTCCCACAGGTTTTAATGATGGCAAATTGGATGTATTTATATGAAATTAGTTATTTATTATGACAAATGAACAGATGAGTGAACAGACAAAAGGTCTTAATCAGAATTATTTGCTACAGTGTAAAAGCTAAAAATCTACTAGTAGGACGTAATATACCATAAAGTAATATAGTGCACTGTATCAAAGCAATTATATGAAAGCAATTGTATCAAAGCTAGCAAAAGAAACACCATTAAGTAGATATTGATATAACTCACCATATGAGATAGGCAGATCTCTTTCTTTCTCCTAATGCCTGGGGAGTAACCATGAAGAGGCATCCCTGCTTCAGCGGGAGAAGCTCCACTCTTCAAAGAAGTATGTGGAAGGATCTGTGATGTGAAAGTTGGACAAGGCTTTTATAAAGTGATGGACTGGTAGTGATAGATTTACAGGCCAGCAACTAGCTTATCTGTGAAATCCTGCTTCAAAAAGCAAGATGTGTGTTCGAAGTTTGGTGAATCAGGCTGGTTTTAGCGGAGTTCAACACCCGAACAGCACCCTGGTGCCAGCAGTAGAACTTACATGATAGCTTACATTGTGTGCATGCTCTGATTTGATTCTAGACTATATCAGTAGGCCATCCTGCCACATCCTCTTCCATGTCTGCTTCCCTTGTAGCAAGTGAGGTGTTGGGATTGAAGGCCCTGGAGAGCAGCTTGATGGCAGGAGAGGCTTGATATCCCTCAGCAGAGAGGAGGGTCTGTAAGAGGGCAGGTTTTGTGCATGCTCACCTGTGCAGGTAGGGAGTCCAGAGCAAGGTCTAAACACATCCTCTGCTCACTCCAGCCTCTGTAAGACTAAATAATGTAATTTTAGGGTCCAGAGCATTTTTCTTCTCAACAGACAGGTTAGATGTGTTGATTTTTGAGTCCTAAATTGTGCTGTAGCTCCCAGAGGGATCCCTTTGAGCAGAATGTGTCCCAGAGCCATCCCCTGGTATAACCAGCTGGCTGTGGGCTGAAGCTGTTTTCCCGGGACTGTGCCCACAGGAAGGCTTCACCAATGACCAGTACCAGGAACTGCAGGACCCAGCCTCACTCACGTATGTCACACGCTCGGAGAACAGCATCTTTTTTGAAGTGGATGGTCCATACCTGGCCATGATCCTCCCAGCTTCCAAAGAGGAGGGCAAGAAGCTGAAGAAAAGGTGAGATTTCAAAGCCTGAGATACTATCTCTTTCCCTGAGTAACAGAGTGAGGATCTTGTTCCCTGTATACACATGTGGCATGTTGGTCCTTGCTCCTGGAGACAACAGCACGCTTGACTTACTGGCTTTAAATGGCAAGTTCCTCACATCAGATGATCTTTGAATCCAGCTGTGCATTTACCTCCAGTGTCATAAATCTTAGCAGATAACAGCAAAATGACATTTCTCTTACCTGGTGACTAGACATCTCCCTCTTTGGCTCTGAAGTGTGCAGGATAACTGCCTTTCTTTCTAAGGATTTCTAATACTGCTTGCATTCAACCTGATCTGTTTAAACACAGCAGTTTCTGCCTTCCTGTCTCTCAGGAGTTCACAGACCTCCAGTCACACTTCCCCAGGTGTTTCCCCTTCCTTCTCCATCTGTAATAGGGACTGGGTCCTGCTGTTACTGTCACATTATAGGATAGTTGTACCCAAACTTCACTGATTTCCCTGCCATCTGCTAACCAGGAACATGAGCTAGAGCAGTAGCACCCACTGTTTCCAGGGGCAGCCAACAGACCTGGGTCTGGTTCCAAAAAAATGCTGTCACTGCCCCCAGCACCCTCTGTCCTCACAATTATGTGCTTAATTTGTGCTTAATCCTCCACAGGACAAGTGCCAGCACACACTATCCCCTGTCACTGCCCCTCCCCAAGCAGTCAGTCCCCACTGCAGGAGTCGAGGTAATGCCCAGCTCTGAGTGGGGTCTGCTTGTAGGACTCCTCTCAGGGCCTCTGGTTTCCAGTAGTTTGGGGATGTTAGAATCAACATGTATTTCCTGGTCACTTTCCAAGCAAAACAGCCTGGGGGTGGAGGAAGGAAAGGCTGTGCCCTTGAGAATGTGGGTAGGTGGGAGAAGAGTTGGACAAGCCATGTAGGTTTGAGTATCCCCTCTTCTCACTGATGGTTCCCATAGGGTGGTTTGGGTTTTTTTGAGCCACACAAATAATTTCCAGGGCTGTGAAAGGCAAAATAATGCAAGAGAGGAGGCAAGAATGTTCCTTCGGTCTGTCATGGATGCATCCAGTTTCCTCTGAACCCCTCTGCCACCATTGGAGTTGACAGTTTCCTTCTCTCTAAACCTCTTTCTAATATCTTCATTTCCCCTCTCACCCTTGTGTGCAATTACTTGTGTCCAATTAAGATCATTCTCCATCAATTAAGATAACTCCACACTCGTAGTGCCACATCTGGGTCTGGGGTCCTGAGCACAAGAAATGTGGAGCTGCTGGAGCGAGTCCAGAGGAGACCACAGAAGTGCTCCAAGGGCTGGAGCTCCTCTGCTCTGGAGCCAGGCTGGGAGAGCTTGCGGGGTTCACCTGGAGAAGAGAAAACTCCAGGGTGACCTGAGAGCCCCTTCCAGTGCCTAAAGGGGCTCCAGGAGAGCTGGAGAGGGACTGGGGACAAGGGATGGAGGGACAGGACAAGGGGAATGGCTTCCCACTGTCAGATAGCAGGGTTAGATGGGATATTGGGAGGGAATTCTTTCCTGTGAGGGTGGTGATGCTCTCGCTCAGGCTGTCCAGAGAAGCTGTGGCTGCCCCACCCCTGGAAGTGTCTAAGGTCAGGTTGGACGGGGCTTGGAGCAACCTGGTCTAGTGGAAGGTGTCCCTGCCCATGGCAGGTGGGTGGGACAGGATGATCTATAAGGTCCTTTTCTCTGTGGCTCTGTGAATCAGTGTGAATGAGCTGGGACAAGAACTCGTGTGCTTTTCCAGACCAGACTGAAATGGTTGCTAGAGCAGCTGTAGATACTTGAGACTATCCAAGTGCCACCATGGCTGCTTTGAATGTGTTGGATGATGGCACAATGGCATGGGGAGAAGAGCCCTGGCAGGAGGGACAGCAGCAGGATCCTGATGTGACCTTCGGTGCAGGCCAGCTTTGCCCATGCTGTCTCTCCCAGGTACGCAGTGTTCAACGAGGATGGGTCTCTGGCTGAGCTGAAGGGCTTTGAGGTGAAGCGCCGGGGAGAGCTGCAGCTGGTGAAGATATTCCAGTCATCTGTGTTCGAAGCTTTTCTGAAAGGCAGCACGTTGGAGGAGGTCTATGCTTCGGTGGCCAAGGTGGCTGATTACTGGTTGGATGTGCTCTACAGCAAGGTAGGCACAGCTCAACATGTCTGTGCTCCAAGACGAAGCCTAGGATGGAGTATCTGAGCTGGTTGGGCACTGTGGGAAGGGTGGACTTTGCTTGCACAGAGTTGGTGGTCCCCTGTGCCTCTTTTACCCTCAGTCAGTTCACAGATGACACTGAGCTGGGCAGGAGTGTTGATCTGATGGAGGGCAGGAAGGCTCTGCAGAGGAATCTGGACAGACTGGATCCATGGGCCAAGGCCAGTAGAGAGAGGTTCAACAAGAAGGCCAAGTGCTGGGTTCTGCATTTGAGTCACAACAACCACATGGTGGGGGACAGAGGGCTGGAAAGGTGCCCACCAGGAAAGGCCCTGGGGGCACTGGTCAAAAGCAGCTGAACATGAGCCCAGGTGTGCCCAGGTGGGCAAGAGGCCAGTGGCACTTGGCCTGTACCAGCCATGCTGTGGCAGCAGGGCCAGGGCAGTGATTGTGCCCCAGTGCTGGCACGGCTGAGGCCCCTCACAAAAAGACATTGATGGGCTGGAGTGTGTCCAGAGATGGGCAAGGGAGCTGGGAAAGGGAGTGGAGCACAAGTCTGATGTGGAGCAGCTGGGGGGTCTGAGCCTGCAGAAAAGGATGCTCAGGGGGGACCTTCTCACTCTCCAGCTCCCTGACAGGAGGGTGAAACCAGATGGGGGTCAGTCTATACTCCCAGGGAACGAGGGACAGGATGAGAGGATGGCCTCAAGTTACACCAGGGGAGGTTAAGATTAAATAACAGGTAAAATTTCATCCCTAGAAGGATTGTTCAGCCCTGGCACAGCTGCCCAGGGCAGTAGGGGAGTCACCATCCCTAGAAGAATTTAAAACCTGTGTGGATGTGGCACTTGGTGTCATGGGGTAGTGGTGCCTTTGGCAGTGCTGAGGGAATAGTTGGACTTGGGGATCTTAGAGGGCTTTTCAACCTGAATTACTCTGTGATTCTATGAAACCAGGGACTGAGAGCCTGGCTGGGTCCTTGTCGTGACCCACTGGTCAATGGCGTAATGTCCGTTATAAATTCTCGTCAGGCTGAACAAGGAAACTGGACATGTGTCAAAGGAACTCCTAAGCTTGTATTGTACAGTTGCCGTAACTCCAGCAACCGCACTGCTTGGAGTCAAAAGGTGTTGGCTAACAAGCCAATTCTTACAATAGACTTCCACAAGAGTAGAGGAAAATGAGCCCTTAATTTTGTACAGAACACTTCATTAAGTTCTCAGCTCCCACCACAAACCCCTGCAAAGGCACTGGTTCACAAGCCACAACACACCATAACACAAGCTTCCTTTGCCACAAGAGAGCTCAGTACAGAGTATGCAGTAAAATATGATAGCTCTGCTTTGCTCAGGCAAAGGAAGGGAAGAAAATCAAGAATATCACCAGTCCTTAGATCCTGCATAGGTCCTGCCACATGGATGGTCCAGAGCTGGGGCAAAAGTGAGATGAAGAAAGTGAAGGATAGAAGAGAGAGAAAAGGGAGGGGGGGTGTGATCTACTCCCTTTCCTACTTAACCTGCTGCATGCCTCTTATGTATAATGGCCTCTTAAGGATAATCAAGTCCAACTCTTAAATGAATGGCCATACAGGGATCAAATCTGTGACCTTGGTGTTATTGGCACTATGCTCTAACTCACTTAGAATCTTCTAAGTATTTTATGTGATAATGCATACAATACAATAACTTGGCTCAGAACACACTGCCCCACCTCTGTGGGACCCTCTTCTCCAATCAGACCTTTCCTGCAGCAATACTTGGAATGTTTAATGCAAAACACACTTAGGTCTGGTCCTCTACAGTACTTCATTTTGTGATGACATTTTACAAGTTCTCAGTGAGGCCAACTTTGCATGCACAACACAAAGCTGTGCTGTCACTGGTGCCAGCCTCAAACCCACATTTCCTCTTTTCTATAGATCCTACTGGCAGCTGCAACAGGGAGCAGTTTTCAGGCTCTGTGTAAAGAGACACACCAGCTGGGGGTGTAGGTGCTTCTTCTTCCTGACAGCAGCAAGGTTTGTTCATTATGTTCTTGCTAACTTTAGGTTATTCCCTCCCTTTCAGGCTGCCAACATGCCCGATTCAGAGCTGTTTGACCTCATCTCGGAGAACCGCTCCATGTCACGCAAACTGGAGGACTATGGGGAGCAGAAGTCCACCTCCATCAGCACTGCCAAGCGCCTGGCAGAGTTTTTGGGGGACCAAATGGTGAAGGATGCAGGGCTAAGCTGTCGCTTCATCATTTCCAAGAAACCAGAAGGGTCTCCAGTCACTGAGAGGTAACCCCACCTGGAGGGGTCGGGGTTTCTGGTAGTGTGGGAGCAACCAGGAGGGGATGGGCAGGTAGCAGGAAGGGAGGGAGTTGGTATGGTGTAGCCAGGTGATCACCTGAATCTGGGACAGACCATAAGCAGGGTGATGGGCAACGTGCAGCCCAGTGGCCTCTCAGGGGTGGGAGGAGAAGCTTGGAGGATCTCCACAGGCTGGAAGAGGGGATTGTGTAGTGCTAGGACATTGTTTCCCTGCCTTCCCCAGAGCCATCCCCCTTGCCATCTTCCAAGCTGAGCCCAGCGTGTGCAAACACTACCTCCGAAAATGGCTGAAGAGCCCCTCACTGCAGGACTTCAACATCCGTGCGGTGAGTGAGGCACCCCTGCAGGTGTCCCTGGATTTGGGATAGGGGTTCATCCCTTTGAAGGCACAACCTGGGCAATGGCTTCTCAAGCTCACAAAGCAGTGTGCTTGTGTTGCCGTAAATCCTAGGAAGAAAACTTCCACGACAGGGTGAAGGCAAAAAAGGTCTTTTACTGAAAGTTCAGCTAAAGATTTAGCAATCAATGATGCGCACGCCAGCATACAGAGATCTACAAATTAATGACTCTACCTAATTATCCTATCTAAGAAACATAGCCAATGCCTAATTGACCCATCCTACAAACTATCCCCCTAACACATCCCTTTGACATTGAATCAGTGGTCTTAAAGACCACCTCTTCCTCCCCTCCCCCCCCCCATCTTCATTGCATTACGTCTTCTATATGGAGGTTTTCCAGCACCTCTTACCCTTCTTTATACTACAACTAAACAATATCATATTTTGACTATAACATGTTTTAATAGCTATCTGAATACAAGGGTCCTTATACAGAATGTTCTAACTTAATATCTCTCTCTTAGCACAAAAACAGACTTCAAAAATGTGACACAGAGGTTAAAATCTAGCCTAAGTATTTTGTACAGGGGTTACAAACTATTTTTCAAATGCAAAAGACTATAAAACTATATAAAAATCTATACAAAAATCTACAGCTATATTAAGGCTTATGGCAACACTTGGGTGAGGATCCTACAGGGATGTTTGCTTCTGCATCTGGTGGCGCTTCTGCTTGGCTTTCTTCACTTCCCAGGCTCTGCCCTCTTTCCAGATCCTGGACTGGGACTACTATATTGAGAGACTGGGCAGCACCATCCAGAAAATCATCACCATTCCTGCAGCCCTACAGCAGGTACAGGGCAGCTGGGGGTGTGGAAAGAGAAGAGCTTTGGGCGAGGGACTTACTTGATCTGATTTGGAGCTGCTCTCCAGGTAAAGAACCCGGTGCCACGGGTCCGGCACCCAGACTGGCTCCACAAGAAACTCCTGGAGAAGAATGATGTGTACAAACAGAAAAAAATCAATGAGCTCTTCATTTTGGAAGGCAAGAGACAGGTAAAGAGGGTGAGGGGAAGGTACTGGTTGTGCTGGTGGGGCTCTTCTGCTGCAGCCCTCATCTTCCCGCTGTCCTTGCTCCCTCAGGTTCTAGCCAACCAGTCCGTGGAAGGGATACCCAGCTCACAAGTCAGTGACATAGAGGACTTTGGGGTTGTCAAGATTCCTCAGCCACTGGTTCCCATTGCAAATAAGCGGAAGCGCATCTCTGCAGCAGAGGAAAGCAAACAGCTGCCGCAGGACCTGGAGCTGTCCCAGTCCTGGCGGGAGATCCTGGGCCCACCTCCACCCCTGGGCACCACCAAGGTAGGTGAAGCAGATTGTGCAGGGGATGCCTCAGTGCTGTGCTTTTCCATCAAAGCAGCTTGGATGCTGCCAGGAGCAAGCTGTGGGTCCTCCAAAAGTTTCTGTGCACACATGGCTCAGATACAAGGAGAAACATAACCCCAAAACAGAAATCCAACCACTGATTGAGAAAAAGGGGGTGGTGGTTTTGCAGCTGGGGGGAATGGGATGTAGGGCTGGGGTGTATGGCATGGTGTTGTGGGTCTGGGAAGCCCGTGCTGTTTTCATGCGTGCTGTCAACCCACTCAGGAAGAGCGGCTGGTCTGGCTGCGCTTCCACCAGAAGAAGTGGGAACTGCAGACTCGGCAGCGGCGGGAGCGGCGGAAGAGGCGGCGGCTGGAGGACGGCGGGATGGTGGCCAGTGGAGGAGTGGTCCGAGATGCTTCCTCCAAAGGGCTCAGCAGCTACTTGCGCCGGACAGCACGCAGCATCCTGGATTTGCCCTGGCAGATTGTGCAGGTACCAGGGAGGGGACCTGCCATGGAGCAGCCCAGGGTACAACCCCCACATTTACACTCTGTGGTCAAGCAATGAAGTTCAGGAACCCTGACTCCAGTGCCATGCAGATGTTAGCCCTGGGGAGCTCAGGTAGGGCCACAGAGCCTCATGCCTTGTGCACATGTGAATGGAAACAGGCACCCACAGGGTCATTCTTGGTGAATCTGGGATGTGTGTATAGATCTGCCTGGAGTTTGGCCCACCTGAGGCAGTCTTCTTCCTGGTACCCTGGGACAGTAGGAGGACACAGGGACTCCAGAGCTGAGAGCAATGACTGTCTAAGACCCCCACTCTCTTTTTGGCCACCAGCGGACCATGTGGATCTCAGGAGTGCTTGGCAGCATAGACATAAGCACTGGTGGCATGTTGGATCTCCTGCTAATGCTGACCTCATACCCCATGTCCTGCAGATTGCTGAGACCAGCCAGCCTGGGCTGTTCCGGCTGTGGGCAGTGATAGGGAGCGACCTGCACTGCATCAAGCTGAACATCCCCCGTGTCTTCTACGTCAACCAGCGCATCCCAAAGCCAGAGGAGGGAACAGCCTACAGGAAGGTGAGGACCTGCCCCTTCTGGAAGGGGAAGCAGCTGCTTGTGTTGAGAGGAGGCACTTCACCTCCCCCGCAAGCAGGTATTACGAGCATCTGCCTTGCAACATCTCAGTATCCCACTCCATGGATATCCCTCATTCAGACCCTAGTCCCTCTGCTAATCCCAGCCTGCCTGGAAAGCAGGTTCTGTGTTACAGGAATTTGTAATGTGCATGAGCATAACCCACTGATCTCGTTAGGAGAGAGGAGCACGAGGAGCTAGTGGTGGGATGTGTCCCAGTAATCTTGTCGCTTACCTTGGCAGGTGAACAGGATCCTGCCCCGCTCAAACTTGGTTTACAACCTGTATGAATATTCTGTCCCTGAAGACATGTACCAAGAGCACATCAATGAAATTAATGCGGACCTCTCTGCTCCAGACATTGAGGGAGTGTATGAGACACAGGTAACTCCTCCAGGTGCTCATTTTTAAGGATTGTTGAGCAGTTGCTCAGTAGTCTGAGTGCCAGTGGCAAGAATCCAAGAATCCAAAAATCCAATCTGGCCAGCAGAGAACTGGGGGCTATACCCATGCTCATATAGACAGAATATCGGCACGTGAGTGACAGGATGTAGGGAAAGGGGCTTCAGTTTATTTGGAGTTAGGAAACTTTGGGGAATGAAGGCCTCTAATAAGCAGAAGTGGTGATCTTCCTCTGAACTAATCCAGAGCCAGTCTGCTGGTGTTGGAACCAGGAAAGAGAAAGGAATAAAGCTGGGGGAAAAGAGTAGGCACACTGTTGTAAGAGTGGAGTTAGAGAAAGCATAAAGGAAGGTGCATTTGATACCAAGATGCACCATAGGATTAGGATGAATCGAAAGTCTGTCTGAGTAGGATAAGCTTGTGTGAGCTTGGCTATTAAATGCTTTCTGAGATGCTGCAGGGGGCAAAAAGAGCATCACAGAGTTGGGAGACTTTAGCTGCGGAGGTTGCTGGTATATCCTGGAAGGCATTCCAGTGGTGCATGGTGAAAGAAACCATTTTTAGTCACCTTAAATTTCTGCTTTTGGAAAATTTGGACAAAAGTTCCACAAGACAAGGCACAACTCTTAATGATTACATGAAGCCCATGAAAATCAGTGGTGATGAAAAAGGTTAAACTATATTTGCTATCAGCAGTTGAAAATAGTGCCTATCAAACCTTACTGAGGTTTAGTAAGGCGCACCCAAAACTGTCTTCAGATTACTCTGCCAAAGTGAGGTAGCATGTACCCAAATTCATCCAGGTGTAGACCTTCCTCTTGCAAACTGAGTCCTCTTCACTCCCATAGTGTTTAATACATGGGAAGAGGGAAAATCAAGGAACTAAGGGGAAACTACAATGAGCAGCTGAAGTAAAACAAGGGGCATGGAGAAGTCTTAAAGATATGAAGGAAATTAGATGATCACGGAGTAGCAGCATCTGTCCTGTGAGGGGAAGTTGAATGAGCTGGACTGTGCAGCCAGAAGGAAAAGAGGCTCAGGGTACCTGCTCAATGGGAAGAGTGGAGGAGAGGAGCCATGCTGTGCTCTGGTGCCCAGGAGAGAACAGGAGGCAGTGGGGACAATCTGAAACATGGACAACTCTGTGTAAATATCTGAAAAAACTCATGCAAGTGTGGTCAAGCAGGTTGCCCAGAGGGTTGTGGAACTTCCATCCTCAGAGGCACACATAACCCAGCTGGACACAGACCTGGGTAAGAAGAGGTCTCTCTTCACCTTTAAACATCTGCAGTGCAGTTCTGAGCATGATCCCAAAAAATGTAGCAGGAGTGACACAGGAGTGTGCACACAAGGGAAGTTTCCCTTCAGGGATGGGGCTTAGATGGGAATGCTTCAGCTTGCTGAAGAGATGTGATATACTAGTGGTCTATACAGCTAAAACTGACACAAGGGAAGAGTAATCAGGCAGGAATTGTTTATTGCTTCTAACTGGGTTGGGACCAGGTCCCTCAGCAAGCCTTTCAGGAGTAGTCTGCTGCTGCAGTGGAGTTGACAGCTACAGGGTTAAAAAACTGGGTGAATCCATGATGGATCTCCCACCACGCGGATTATCTGGAGTCTCAGATAGGGCCTCTGCCTATCTACTGCTCCACACATCCTTCAAAGTACCTTGATGGTGGGATGTGGGACTAGATAGGAACATGTGTAGATTTTGAGATACCTGTTCTGTACCTCCATCATCGGCAAAGGTGGTAATACCAAACTCATACCAAAGGCACCTCAAGTATGTTGTACCTGTGGTTTTTAAGTTGGGTTGTTCTAGGTCTGCAACGCCCCCAAGAGGAGCTTAGTAATAGAATGTTTTTCCATCACATCTCTCCCCGTCATTCCAGGTGCCCCTGCTTTTCCGTGCCCTGTCCCACCTGGGCTGCGTGTGCATGGTCAGCAGGCAGCTCATCCAGCACCTGACAGGTCGAGAGGTTGAAACCTTCGACATCGAGCACCTGGAGATGCGCTCACTGGCCCAGTTCACTTACCTGGAGCCAGGTGAGGCATCCTGGTAGAGGGGATCCTGATGTATCCGGTATCTCACACCCATGGGTATCACTAATGCTGCGTGCTCTGTGTCTTCAGGAAGCATTCGCCACATCTACCTGTACCACAGCTCCCAAGGCAGCAAGGCACTCCTGGGCCTCTTCATCCCCTCACAGCGCAAAGCTTCCATCTTCGTGCTGGACAAGGTAAGGGGGACTGTGAAGGGTGGGGGATCTGGGGTGCTGGTGGGTGAGAGGCTGGACATGCCCCAGCCATATGCACTGGCAGCCCAGAAACCTTCTGTGTGCTGCGCTCATGCCACAGTGCGGGCAAGAGGGGAGGGGGGATTCTGCCCTGCTTGGGTGAGACACCACACACAAAGCTGCCTCCAGCCCCAGGGGCCGCCAACATAGGAAGGACTTGGAGCTGCTGGAGTGAGTCCAGAGGAGGCCACAGAGACATTCTGAGGGCTGGAGCCCCTCTGCTCTGGAGACAGACTGGGAGAGATGGGGGTGTTCACCTGGAGAAGAGAAGACAGCAGGGAGACCTGAGAGCCCCTTCCAGAGGCTAAAGGGGCTCCAAGAAAACTGGAGAGGGACTTTGAATGAGGGCCTGGAGTGACAGGGCAAGGGAGAATGGCTTCACAGAGAAAGAGGGCAGAGATAGGTGGGATATTGGGAAGAAATTGTTCCCTGTGTGGGTGGTGAGGCCCTGGCACAGGATGCCCAGAGAAGCTGTGGCTGCCCCATCCCTGGAAGTGTTCGAGGCCAGGTTGGACAGGGCTTGGAGCAACCTGGGCTAGTTGACCTCAAGTTACACCAGGGAAGGTTTAGGGTGCATATTAGGAAACACTTCACGGAAAGGGTCATCAAGCCCTGGCACAGCTGCCCAGGGCATTGGTGGAGTCACCATCCCTGGAGAGATTTAAAAGCCATGTAGGTGTGGCACATGAAGGGGACATGAGTTAGTGGTGGCCTTGGCAATGCTGGGTGAACAGCTGGACTTGATCTTAGAGATTTTTTCCAACCCAAACAATTCCGTGTTTATATACAGTGTCCCCATGGCAGGGGGTTGGGCTAGATGACCTTTAAAGTCCCTTCCACTCCAAACCATTCCATGCTAGGGCCAGACAGCAGGAGGTTTCTCTGTGCATCTCCCCTGGCACTAAACATCCTGGGGTCTTCTCTCCCCCTGCTCTGACTCGGTCCCCCTTGTACCCAGGTACGCAGCAACCAGATGCCAAATCTCACCACTCTGTTCTCAGCAGAGCGTGCAGCTCTGCTGGAAAAGGTGGGTGAGGAGCTGCTGCCCCCAGACAAGCACACCTTCGAGGTGCGTGCTGAGACTGACCCCAAGGCTATCTACAGAGGTGTCCAGCGGCTGCTGCTGGGCTACAAGGTAACATGAAGGTGGGAGGAAGGTCTTCCTGGGGACTAAGGGGAGAGTGCTGTGGAAGCCAGTGGTGCACAAGTTCCAACAGCACCTGCACATAACTTCTGGGACCAAGGCCAAGGGTAAAAGGGTTGCTGTGTTTTGCTTGAGGGGGCTTACCTGGGGCAGTGCCAGCAGCAAAGCCACCTCAGTATCTCTCTCCATCCCTGCAGTCAGCCGGAGAGCTGGTGGCATGGAGGGGAGTGGCCACTTCAGGAATGCTGGGCTCTGCTTCCCACTGTGGGGACCTGCTGTAGGGACAGGGCACCCAACACTTCCTGCTGCGCAGGTGACAGGCACACCAGAACATATCCCTTTCTCCCTGGTGCAGGATGAACACCGGGGCCCCACACTGGTGGCTGTCCAATCCAACTGGGACCTGAAACGGCTGGCAAGTGGGATCCCCATCATTGAGGAGTTCCCCTTGGTCCCCATTCAGCTGGTAGATGACGTCAGCTACTCGGTCCTGGACTGGCAGCGCCATGCGGCCCGCCGCATGATCCGCCACTATCTCAACCTGGACACCTGCCTCTCCCAGGCTTTTGAGATGAGCAGGTATCATGGGTGGCCATGTTCCCCTGAGGCTGCCGTGCCCTCACTGGGACCACAGGAGCTGCCTCATCCCTTGAGGGGACAGGTGTGGTCCTTGTTTTCCCTGCAGCTGTGCTGACACCAATGACCACTCACCTCTCTGTGCCTCAGGTACTACCACATTCCCATTGGAAACCTCCCTGATGACATCTCCACTTTTGGCTCTGACCTGTTCTTCTCGCGCCACCTCCGTCATCACAATCACCTGCTGTGGCTGTCCCCCACAGCCCGCCCTGACCTGGGTGGGAAGGAGGCTGATGACAACCGCCTGGTCATGGAATTCGATGAGAGAGTCTCAGTGGAGATCAACAACCCTGGCTGCTACTCCACAGGTGAGGAGGGAAGAGAGTGGTAGTACTGAGTGGGGCAGAGCTGGATCCTTCTTTGTGAGTCCTGCAGAGGAGTGGATGCAGTCCCCAAAGAGTCTCTTTGGTGGCAGTTGTCACCAGCAGCTTTCAAGTTTCAGCATCAGTCTGGCAAGGTGAATGCTAAGGGCATGTCCTGGGGTACGGGATGCTCACCTGTAATGTGCAGGCACTCAAATATGGATTCTTTATCAATGAGCAATGACAGCAGCACTTGGCAGACCACCTGCAACATCTCAACCTAAGGACAGACTAGCTCACCTGGTCATACCTGGTGACCCTGGAACAGGTCTTTCTTAAGAAGAGGCAGCTTGAGTGTATTCAGTTCTTCTGAGCTCCGCTTCTGCAGCTTCTAGAATAAACTGGTGGTCCCCAGAGGGTCAGTAGGTCTGAGTCTTGTTGGAAGACAAGGTCTGGTTGAGACAGGCATGCCTATGAAAGCATCTCTCTACTTGGTGCAGCAACACCTATAGAACACCCTGTACTTGTGAAAAGCACATCTGGCAGCAGCAGGGAGCATGTTCCTGATCCTTTTCCTGCCTCCCTGCTAACAGCTGTGTCTGTTCTTAGTGTGTCTGGAGCTGGATATCCAGAGCCTGGCTGTGAACACCGTATTGCAGTCCCACCATGTGAATGACATGGAAGGAGGCTCCAGCATGAGCATCAGCTTTGATGTGATTCAGCAGGCATCCCTAGAGGACATGGTGACAGGGAACCAAGCTGCCAACGTTCCAGCCAGCTATGATGAGACTGCCCTCTGCTCCAACACTTTCAGGTACGGCTTGAGGAGCAGCAGGAAGTGGAGCAGGAGGTCTCCATTCTGGTAGATTCCCTCAGGGTCCTGCCTCATTTTCTCTTGGCTTTAGCCTTTCCCCAGCAGTAAGGCTTCTGGGGAGCTGTAAGTATAAATCCAGGACTTCAGGGCAGGGCAGGTGTCTTCTCCCACACGTTGGAAGATCCTGAGCTCAGAACTGACCCTGGTACCTCAGCCAGCAGATGTGTGGGGATTTTGAAGACTCTGCCCTTTCCTGTTTCTCCTTTCTTTGTGCTCCATCACATTATAGAGGCATATATTTACCCTGTGGCTCATGTGCCAAGGGCTGGACAAGGGAGTGAGCGCTCTGAATCCTCCAGCATATCCCAAAACATGTCAGGAAGGCAGAAAGGTTTGCTGGCGGATGGTGTAGTGATGCTGCTTTCTGGTTGCTAGCAGGATCCTGAAGAGCATGGTGGTGAGCTGGGTGAAGGAGATCACACAGTACCACAATGTCTATGCAGACAACCAGGTCATTCACTTTTACCGCTGGCTCCGCTCTCCTTCTTCCCTGCTCTATGACCCAGCGCTGCACCGCACGCTCCACAACATGATGAAGAAGCTTTTCCTGCAGTAAGTGAGGCCTGGAGTGTGCCAGGCTGGTGGGTGGGGAAGGGTCAGGTGTGATTTTAGTGACCGGGATGCTGATGCTAAGCACGATCCTGCAAAAGGGATGGGCAGTAGAGTGGAGCAGACCTCTCGTCCTCTTTGGGTGATCTCCCTTGAGCAGTGTTGCTGCTTGTTGACTCCTGACTGATGGATCAGCACATCCTCCATACATCTGCCCCTTGAGCATTGCTTTCTCGCCCACTGACCCCCACCCTGTGCCCTGCTGCAGGCTGGTGGCTGAGTTCAAGCGCCTGGGCTCCTCTGTGGTGTATGCCAACTTCAACCGCATCATTCTGTGCACCAAGAAGCGGCGCATCGAGGATGCCATCAGCTACATGGAGTACATCATCAACAGGTGGGGTGCACCTGAAGATGGGGCTCCCAGGTGGTGGGGCTGGGGCAGGGCTTGCGGCCAGGAAGGAGAATGATGATTTTTTGCCTTCTGATGGGCCTCAGAACTGAATTTATTGCTTTTCTTGTCAAAGCTACTGAAGGGACAAGGCTTCCCAGTTCTCTTGCTGTCACAGGTGGAGTAAGGATCTGTTCCTAGCTGTCCTCTGCAGTCAGTATTCCAAGAATACTTGTAGCACTCAATCCAGAAGATACCTTCAGGAGAACCTGAGATGCCCAGCAACTCATCGCCTGGCTGGCTCTCAGCATCCTAGCTGTGATCCCAGCACAAGAATGGGGAACCAGGTGTCCTTGGGCATTACTTCCCCTGGGATCTCTGGCAGTGGTTGGGTGGGAAAGGGAACACCTCGCTCTCCTGGCCAGCACCACCTCCGCACAGTGTCTCATGGAGAAGGGATGATGCCAGCACGAGGACTGACTGCAGTCTCTTCCCTCCAGCATCCACTCCAAGGAGATCTTCCATTCTCTGACCATATCCTTCTCCCGCTGCTGGGAGTTTCTTCTCTGGATGGACCCAGCAAATTTTGGCGGTATCAAGGGAAAAGTGGATTCTCGCATCCACTATGCAGAGGTAACAGATGGGAAGCACCCAGTCACCTGGGAGAAGGGTGGTGGGGTTGAGCGGAGTAGAGAGGTGTTGGCTGTGCATGAGGAACCGCTGCAGCACTGCTGGCTCTCCTAGGAGAACACCAGCAAGAGGCAGGCATTGGAAGATGAGGACAGTGAGGAAGAGGAGGAAGAGGTGGCAAGGGAAGAAGAGGAGGAGGAAGGGGAGATGGATGTGGAGGAACTGCTGGAGAACAGCTGGAACATCATGCAGTTCCTGCCCCAGGCTGCCTCCTGCCAGAGCTACTTCTTGATGATCGTGTCAGGTGAGTGGTCGTGAGGAAGAGATGAGGTCATCGTGCCCCCTCAGTGCTAGCTCCAAGCCTGCCCATGTCTCCCTAGCCTACATCATGGCCGTGTACCACAGCATGAAGGAGGAGCTGCGGCGTAACACTCCCGGAAGCACCCCAGTCAAGAGGAGGACCACCAGCCAGGTGTCCCAGGAGGCTCTGGGGGAAGGGGGGGCCATGCCGGGTGAGTGCTGAGCCCCAGAACAGCCCTGCTGCAGGCAGAGAGCCACCCACCTCACTGTCCCCATGTGCCACCAATTGGCTCAAGCACTCTGTTCTTCATCCCTCTAGGCATGATCACCTTCTCACAGGATTATGTGGCCAATGAGCTCACCCAGAGCTTCTTCACTATTACCCAGAAGATCCAGAAGAAGATGGCTGGTTCCCGCAATGCCACAGAGCCCTCAGACATGTTCCCTGTCCTGCCTGGCTCCTACCTGCCACTCAACAACCCAGCCCTGGAGTTCATCAAGTATGTTTGCAAGGTCAGTAGGGTGGGCCAAGCCCCTTGGCTGAAGGTTTGGGATCTGGGCTCAAATTCTGGTCCTTGTCTGTGGCTCAGATTGGCTGCAGCTTTCCACTGGAAGGAATCTACAATCATTTTGCCATGCCCTGCACCCATAGGAGGTCACAAGGATACAAGCTGCCCTGCTGAGGATACTCTCTGCTGGTAGGCTCACCTGGCTCTTATCCTTGCAGGTCCTCTCTCTGGATGCCAACATAACCAACCAGGTGAACAAACTGCGCCGGGACCTGCTGCGCCTCATTGAGGTGGGCGAGTTCTCGGAAGCAGCCCAGTTTCAGGACCCATGCCGCTCCTATGTGCTTCCTGAAGTAATCTGCAGGAACTGCAACTTCTGCAGGGACCTGGACCTGTGCAAGGACCATGCCCTTTGCCAGGTGCGACCTCGTAGAGACACCAGAGGCCTGAGTACAGCAGTCCATCACTTCATCCATTTTATCTCTGAAGGCCTATGCTTTGCAGCTCTGCTTACTGCTCATGATCACCTTCACCTAAAGCAAATTTTCTGTTCATATTTTCTAGCTACATGTGATGGATCTGAGCATGCCTGGGCTTTGGCTTATGTTCTGTTCCTCTCCACCAGTTCCACCATCCCAGTGCATAGGACTTAGGGTGCTAACCTCCATCTCTTTGCCCCTAGGATGGGTCGGTGCTTCCCGGATGGGTCTGCCCCAACTGCCAGGTGCAGTATGACACCAATGCCATCGAGGCAGCACTGGTGGAAGCCCTGCAGAAGAAGCTGATGGCCTTTGTGCTGCAGGACCTGGTGAGAGCAGGGATCCCCCCCTCTGCCCATTCCTGTGATGGTCTGAGGCTGGACACATACACTCTGCCCCTGGCAGAGATGCTTGGCCTCATCTCATGGCCCACCTAAACCTTCTTGACCTCCAGATTTGCAAGAAGTGTCATGGCGTGAAGGAGACACACATGCCTGTGTACTGCAGCTGTGCTGGAGACTTTGACCTCACCATCTCCTCCCAGGTACTTCAGCACCTCTCCAGCCCCGCCCCAGTTCAGCAGCTTGGCAAAGGACAGCAAGGAGCCCTACAGTGCTCTGTGCCTGCTCTGCCTCTGCCTCTGCCTTCTCTGCCTCTGCTCTAAGCACATGTCCCCTGGCCTGTGCTGAGCTGCCCTCTGCCCTACCTGCCCTGCCCAGCCACTCCCTTGGAGCTCCCCACTGCCTGGGGTGCTGGACAGCCTCCTTCCCTCCCTGCTTCCTTCCCACCAGACCTTCACAGACCACATCAGCGTCTTCCAGAACATCGCCCGGCACTACAGCATGGCCTACCTTCTGGAAACCATTGAATGGCTGCTGCACACCAACCCCCAGCTTCAGCAATGAGGGCTAGGCTGCTCCTCCTGCCTACTCCGTGCTCTCACATCCATGGAGAGCAGTCCTGGATCCCCTTGGCCGTGGAGATGCTGTGCACCCCTTCTGCAGCAAGGGAGGGGAAGCAGAGCTGTGCCTGGAACTGGGCTTTCTTGTGCCAGCTGCCTGGTGGGGCACCTGGGGGCTCCAGGGGCTGAGCTGGGCTCCACATGTCTGTCCTAGCCCCCAAGTGTGGTTTTAATGTTGAATTTCTGTAAATAAATGGGTTGTAGAAGGCAGGTGTAGTTTTTGGGGAGCAGGGAAGCAGGGGCAGTGGCTACCCCCTGTGCACTGCCTGCAGCTGAGGGGTGTGAGCTGTGTCCTTGCTGGGCAGAATGGACTGGGGACCTGTCCCTGTCTGATCCCTCCCTGCCTGCTTGGGGGCAGGGAGGCTGCAGCCTGGGGTATGGTGGGTACTGTGCCCCCCACAGTACCCCTTCAGCTTCAGGGGATGGGGCTGCAGCACTGGACCCTAATGTGACAGTGGCTCCCTGCCCAGTGAGCATGTGTCTGGTATATCCTGCACTTTGGTACCTTCCTTCAGGCTAGCTCTGTCTTCTGTCTGGATCATACCAAGGTGGAGTCAGGGCTGACCTCTTGCAGTGGCACTGCCTCATGGGGCACCCCAAAGCAAGGCAGGGGAGCCCAGCAGTGCACTCCCGCCAGCCTCATCAGGTTCCTGCCTATCCCAGGTTCTGCAGGCAGCCTGGGAGCAGGGTTGGGATCTGTACAGAGCTGGGAGGATCCTGTCCTGTTCCCACATCCCTCCAGCAGGACAAGCTGACCCAGGTCCCCAGCATGGAGCTGTGTCAGGGCAGAGGGTGGTTGGGCACTGAAGAGGCTCTGTGGGGCAGTGGTCATGGGCCCAGGCCTGCCAGAACTCAAGAAGCATTTGGACAACAGTCTCAGGAGCATGGTGGGATTGTTGGGGTGTCCAGAGCAGGGCCAGGAGTTAGACTTGATTATCTTTGTGGGTCCCTTCCAATTCAGGAATATTCCAAGGTTCTATGAGTATTGCTGGGTGGGCGCCAAGGAGCAGCTCCAGCCCCTAGAGGATCCCAAAGGACTGGAAGAGCTCTGGGCGGGGCAGACATGAAGGCAGGATGGAGGACCATCTCAGTCCCGCCAGGATGGCTCCCGGTGTGGGGGCAGACGGGTTCCTCTGCGGGACTCTGCTCTTCCATCCTGTCCCCATCTCAGGCTCACAGCGGAGGTGGTGCCGTGGTGGCATTGCCATGCTCATGCTGCATCTGATGCCTGCTCCCACCAGTCACCCAGATCCAGCTCCCAGGGACCCCAGCAGGGGCTGAGCGGAGGCGAGTGGGGCAGGGGCTGCAGCACCAGCGGAGCAGGACCCGCCCCGCCTGCAGGAGGCGCTGCACGACCGGCCCGGCAGCCCCACAGCGCCCCCTGCTGGGCTGGGTTCTGTTCGGCTGGGCTGGGTTCGGCTCTGCTGGGCTAGGTTCAGCTCTGCGGGGCTGGGTTCCGTTCGACTCTGCTGGGTTTGGCTCTGCAGGGCTGGGTTTGGCTCTGCGGAGCTGGGTTCCGTTCGGCTGGGCTGGGTTCGGTTCTGCTGGGCTGGGTTCCGTTCAGCTCTGCAGGGCTGGGTTCGGCTCTGCGGGGCTGGGTTCCGTTCGGCTGGGCTGGGTTCGGCTCTGCGGGGCTTGGTTTGGCTCTGCTGGGCTGGGTTCCGTTCAGCTCTGCAGGGCTGGGTTCCGCTCTGCGGGGCTGGGTTCCGTTCGGCTGGGCTGGATTCGGCTCTGCGGGGCTGGGTTCAACTCTGCTGGGCTTGGTTCCATTCGGCTGGGCTGGGTTTGGCTTTGTTGGGCAGATTTTTATTTCTAGTTATTAAATCCCTGGCATCCTGGGTAGTAGCCCAAGACTGCTCCAAGGAAGGTACATACCTGAGATGGTTTATCTTAAATCCCCAGGGAAGCTACCTGTGATGTTTTGCTCTTTGGTAGAAGCTTTTTGTTCCAGGATCCAGCCGAGACTCCTCCCGAGCATCTCCCACTCTTTTCACTACTACTTAAAAGTCCTGACATCCTAGGTAGCAGTTCCAGACTCTTGCAAGGAAACTACCTGAGATGATTTTTCTCTTTTGAGAAAATGTATCCATTGGGCTTCACCTGTGACTTCTCCCTGGCATCTCACAGTCTTTTCATCTCTGATTTGGGCACTTGATATCCTAGAGTCCTCCAGGGAAGCTGCCCCCAGATGATTTTTCTCTCTTTGTGGAAACTGCATCTTCCAGGATTCACAAGGCACCTCCCATTCATCTTCTGGAGTCTTCGTCTTTATTCTGACACCTGAAATCCTGGGTAGCAGCCTCAGACTGCTACAGGGTAGGTACCCTAGACCATTTTTCTCTTTTCATGGGACCTACATCCTCCAGGATCCACCCAAGACTCTTCCCAGGTATCTCCTGGAGTCTTTTCATCTCCACTTTTCAGACCTGGGTTCCTTGTAGCAGCCTCAGAAACTTCCAAGGAACATTTTTGAGGTTTTTTTTTTTTTTTTTCTCTTTTGGAGGTCAGTTTCTGCTCTGCAGTCCAGCTGGGACTCTTCCTGGTATCTCCCAAAGTCTTTTCACATCTCCTCTAGGGAGCTGAGATCCCAACTAGGAGTCTCAGACGGCTCCAGGGAAGCTCCGCCAAGATGGTTTTGCTCTTTGGTAGCAGCTGTCTATTCCAGGATCCACCTAAAACTCCTCCCATGCATCTCTCAGACTGTTTTTTCTACCACTTAAAAAGAACTGACATCCTGGGAAGCTGCTCCAAGGAAGCTACCTGAGATGGTTTTTCACCTTTTGATGAAATTTTATCCCCCAGGATCCACCCAAAACTCCTCCCAGGCATCTCCTGGAAGCTTTACACAACTGCTTAATCCTCTGAGAACCCAGTAGCAGCCCAAGACTCCTCCAAGGAAGCAATCTGAGATACTCTGTTTTGGAATGAACTCTCTCTTCTGGGATCTAGCAGAGATTCCTCCTCTGTGTTTCCTGGAGTCTTTTGCCTTCTTCTTAGAGTGCCCTGTGGTCATGGGTAGCAGCCCCAGACTCTTTCAAGGGAGGCCTCCAAGGTAACTTCTTTCTTTTGGAAAATTCTGTATCCTTCAGGAACCTTCCAGGCATCTCCCAGAATCTTCTCTCCTCTGCCATAAGTACCTGAGATCCTAGGCAGAAGCCCCAAATTCCTCCATGGGAGCTACCTTAGATTATTTTTCTCTTTTCAAGGAAAATGTGTCCTCTGGGATCCACTCAAGACTCCTCCTAAGTGTCTCCTGGAGTATTTTATCTTTATCCAGATCATCAATAAAGACTTTAAACTTAACTGGCCCCAGTCCTGAGCCCTGGAGAACCCCACTAGTGACCAGTCCCAGCTGGATTTAACCCCATTCTCCACCACTCTCTGGGTCTGGACATCAGCTGGTTCGTACCAGCAAACAGTGCACCCATCTCTACACAATGGGAACCAATTTCTCCAGAAGAATGCTCTGGGAAATGGTGTTGAAGGCTTTACTAAAGTCAGGGTAGACACACACCCACAGCTTTTCCCTCATCCACTGCATGGATTGTAAGCCCCTCCTGACTGAGCCTGATTCCCTGGTTGTCCTCTACATGCTGTGTGATGGCACTGAGGATGATCTGCTCCATGGCCTTCCCAGGCACTGAGGTCAGGCTGACAGGCCAGTAGTTCCCCAGATCCTCCTTCTGACTCCTCTTGTAGATGGACATCCCATTTGCCAACTCCTTGGTGAGCCAGGACTGCTGATAAATAATAAATAAAACAGACCACTTGCTTAAAGGACAAAATGCATTCTTGACATTAAAGAAATGCCTATGTCAGTTAAAATAAAAAATATTTTTCTTCAGATTTAATGAAATTATTTTATCACCTAGAATTATGTTCCACAATGTATGCACAGTATTGCCCATAATGCTGTAATGGCATTTCCTGACTGAGAAATCCAAGTGTCTCTGTGTGTATGCTGTGGCTTCAGACAACTCTGTCCTCCTCCTCTGCTGCCCTCACAATGACACCATCACACAGCTACTGCCCAGTGGTCTCTCTGTTAATGATTCATCAATTGCTTTTTCTGAGGTCTGTCTTAAGGTTTTCTGTCCATTTCTTGGCCAGATTTCCTTTGCTGATTCTTATCTGTAATTCAGGTCATCTGTCTGTCCATCCTTCCATGTTCACATGTCCCTGGCTGTCTGTGTCTCTTGAGTGTATGTCCACCCGTGAGAGGCTGGGTTACAGATACAGTTTGCAGCTGGACGAAAACATTCAGTTTTGGGTTGGTTTTTTATACATGGCATGGCTTTTGGTGTTGCAGGTGATGGTTTCTCCTGATCCTCTGTCATCATTTAGGAATGGTATTCTCCAATTTAGTATTCCCACTAAAACAACATGCCACATCCCCTCCCCCCTCCACCTGCAGGCACAAAAGGCAAAGATCACAGGTTGAGGTAAGAAATGTACTGGAAACAGCAATGGGAAAAGAAAATAAACAGTAACAGCAACAATATTAATAACAAAGGTATGAGGAAAGAATTTATTCACATGGAAAAGCTCTCCAATATTAGACAATACTGAATGGCTCCATCAGCCATGTTTTCTTGACCAGAAGGAAAACCACTTCTCCTCAGAAGATCCTCCTTTACCCCCACTCCCAGCAAAGACATGAGGTGGTATAGAATAACCTCCAGGTCCTGGCCATGCCCCCTCTCACCTATTGCAAAAATTACCACTGTCCTGGCCAGAATCAGGACACCATGACTGCAGGTGAGCTTACAGGAAAGGCACTGGGCAGACCTGGAGCCCTCACAGGACATTACCAGACTCTGTTCTGTCATGCTCTGGCAGGGGTCAGTGACAGGGAAGATCTCACCAGGTACAGGTTAGTCCTTGGTGCCTGAGCAGGAAAATAACCAGCTCCAACCTCCCCAGAACATGCTGGGCCTCAGGGACTGTGGTGCTGCTTCACGTGGGACAGTGACAGATTCTCCACTGGAGGCAGACATAGATCACGCTCATTTGAAGCAGACCAGTTTAACTTCTTGGGCTTCTTGTGCTCATTTAAAGCTGTGATTCCCAGAGCCCTTCCCAGAGGACAGCCTCTCCTACCAGCCAGGCTGTGGCTGCATGGAGAATCTAAGGTGATAATGAGCTCATCGTGGTTCCTGCACACTGCAATCCTCTTGCAGGTAAGTCATACACTACGCAGAGGGTGAGGTGTGGCCAGGGTGGTTGAAGAGGGTCTGCTAAGACCTGATGGCGATGAAGCCATTTCAGGACACTGAGATGTCCCCACAGGCTGGTTAGAACAGAAAACCAGAGGCACAAACTTCGGGATGACAAAGAATGGAGGAAGACAGGGACAGACCAGCATCAGTAGCCTCAGCTGCCAGTCCCATCCCTGAAGAGTGACCCTTTCTTCCACCCCCAGCCAGAGGGTCCCTCTGGTCAGCATGAATGTGGTGGGCACACAGGGTGGCACTGGCCCAGCACCAATGGGTGTCACATGGAGGCTGCTCTCCCTCCTCTGGAGGCATCTGTGGTAGAGACTGCTCAGGACTGTGAACATGTCAGGCCTCCCTGCCATGTTGCACGCCTACAGCCCTCTTCCTTAGGACAGTGCTCCCAGGAACTGCTGCTCCACCTGTGGCACATGTGGAGTTTTTGGGCGCAGCTCAGTAGAGGCTACAGACCGCAACAACCTTGGCCATGAGAGGATCCCCATACATACTCCCAGGAATGAGCAGTGCCTGTCAGTCCCAAGGGACTGTCCTTGCATGTCCCCAGAAGTCTGGCCCAAAGAGAAGGTTCACAGACCTTTTGTGTGGAAACCTATCCATACCCAGAGCTATTCCCCACTCATCAGACCCTGCAGCTGGTGCTTCTCAACTGGAAATCCCTGACACCTGTCCCTTTTATCCCTGAACGTTTCCTCACCAGAGGCTTTTCTGGGCTGCTACCGGGGTAAATAACTCTTCTGGAAGCCATTGTTACCAAGGAGGCAGTTATTTTCACTTAAGGAAGATTTCCTGCCTGGAATGAGACATCTTTCCCAGAGACCATTTTGGATGTTTCTCTGCATGCCTTCCACAGAAGTCAACTTCCCAGGTATGAGAGAGACAATGCTCACAGACCTGCTCCAGACCTCAGCAGCCAGTGGGGGAGCCAAGGAGGGGGAAGTGATGCTAAAGCTGAGGAACAAACAGGAGGTTTCTTTTCTCAGGCCCAGTGCTGCTCACAGCTCTGCTCATTTTTAATTTGTAAGTTTTCAGTGTTCTTGCCTTCGAAATAAACCTTTTTGAACTCTTTCCACTGCTTTGCCATTTTTGGGGAATACCTGCATTTATCTTGCTTTACAACTGCAAACACCTTTTCTCCAGGTTATGTCTCCACTGTAAGGTTTCCAGAAATGGAACAATGCTTTCAAGTCATGGAAACCACCATGTTGCTGTAAGGTCAACCAGCATCAGGTCTTGATGGTTAAATAGAGATGAGATGAGCACCATCCTCATGCTGTCTAATGCTGAGGTCTGTGTGTCTAACAGCCCTTCACATCAGAAAGCTGTTTTCACTGTGAAATCTATGCAAAATCATGACAAGGACCCTCAAAATGGATCATTTTAAGATTCTGTGACTAGACAGTTGAACAAGTTAGCCAAAATTTCTTTTCCTAAACAGCAGGGTGTTTCTTCTTTATTTGTCTTGCTTGCCTCTCTTAAGGTTGAAGGAATGGTCATGTACAGTTATGGAAGCATCAGGAGAAACAAAGAGCAGAATAGCTCCAAAAGCAGCACACGCTGATGGCACCCAGAGTAGCAGTTCATCAAAAGATCCCTGCACATCAAGTGAAGTTTCTCAGGTCACCCAGATAAGAAAACAGGCACTCTAAAGGGAAGGATAAAGTGGGGGGAAAAAAACAAACAGTTTCATCTTAGACTGAAAGAAATCCTCAAGCCAGTAAGTGCTGAGGTTGGGAAAGCAAAAAACAGGGGAGGAATTGTGAGACACCCAGAAAAGAAGGCAAAGAGTGGCAAAGCCGGCCCATCTGAGAGACAGGAGAGGATATAGAGACAAACAGAGACCTCTGGGAGAGGTACCTCCACCTGAGAGGTACCAGAAGGGAGGCCCAAAATCCAGTGCATGACTACCAGCCTAGGAAGAACCCAGAAAGTGTGGGAGTGATGGAACGCCTGGTGTTCCTCACCTTGGGTGTCCTCACAGGGCATCTGGGAGCCTCACAGACAAGGTGAATGCTGGCATCATGGGGTCTGGCTATCGTGCATGTCCCTTGGAGACAACTGCCATGGGACTAGGGAGCAAGGCAGAAAGAATGCAGATGAGGGAAACTGTTTTCCCTTCAGTTTAGTTTCAGGGCAAAGCTACCTTCTCTTCTAGAAGGCCTTCCATTAAGCTCTGCAATCTTGTTGCAATTTTGCAACATTATACTCTACAACTTTGCCCAATCTAAGAGATACAAAATTACTTCAGTTCCCAGTCACTGGCAGAGATGGAAAATCCTGGGAAGGAGTGTACCACTTTGCACATTCTTGGAGACCCCCTGGGCAAACATGCTTTTCAGATCATAAAAAAAAGGACACGAGCACTTAGAGGAGTGAGGTGGAAAAATTCCTGATTATCATGAGTAGCACAAGCGCAGTCCCTGATTTCAGAACACCATAATTGGAGAAGAGTGTAATTCTCAGCAGACAGTGACTCCAGGGGTTTGGGCAAAGAAATTAAATAATACCACCTCATCCACTCAAGCTCTTGGCCTGAGTGAAGTGCACAGCACAGCCCCAGTCCTTCCAGTCAATAGATTAAAAGTAGGCCAATAAATTACATTCTAACACGCAGGGAGAGGAGAGGGATGGAGGGGTTGGTGTGCACAGGCATGAGAGCAGGTCTATAGACTGATGGTTGATGTGGGAGTTTTTGCAGCCATGGAAAGAACTGTCTTTCTCTGGCAAAACTATTACAATCTGCACTGGAAATTCAATGAACAAAATATATTCATTTTTTTCTGATTTCTGGGGTTTTTTTCTTCTCCCTTGGACCATATCTTCAAAACCTTAAGTGACATCCATTCTGAATTTAAACTGGTCTAAGGAAAGGCTTGGGGAGAATAGTAGTTGTTGAATTCAGAGGTTTGTTTCTCTCTTCATTTCTTTACCCTGTTCTGTGAAAGAGCAGATGATGAACCTGCTCAGGTTCTGCCCATCTCAGTACAGGCATCAAGAGCTGATTCATCTCCATCACAAATTCCTCCATTTGAGACAGTCTGGGATGTTTCCTCATAGTCAGTGAGCAGAGATCCAGGCAGAGATGTGATTCATTAGCCAGCAGCGGGAAAGGATTTGGTGATGAATCAGCTGCAGCCTGAAAGTGCCCATTTCTCTCCCTTGATGATGACCAGTTCCGATGAAGAAGTCATTGTCATATCTCATATGTGACAGAGCCAGGACAGGATGCAGCAGCAATCAGCCCCTGTGGCATTCATGCTCTGAGCGTAAGCTGGACACCTAGTTCTCCTTGTGACCAAGGGAGAGCGAGTCAGGCTTTCCCATGGTTGCCTCTGCTGTGCATGCGTCCCCATCCCCAGGAGTCCATGTGGTTTGCTGCTTCAGGCTGGGTGTGCAATCAAGTCACACCCAGGTGAAGGAGATTATTCTGGTTGGATTTCCTGTCTCCCGACACCTGAAAGTATCCCTGTTTGTCTTCTTCCTCTTTGTGTATGTCGTTATAGTCATGGGCAATGTCTGCATTATCGTTCTCGTGAGAAATCACCATCCACTCCACCACCCTGGAGATCTTCCTAGAGATCTGATTCACCACTGCCTGCGTCCCAAAGACACTGGCCAATCTCATGTCACAAAGCCAGTCCATTCCCTTCACAAGTTGCCTCCTTCAGAGCTACTATATCTTCTCTTTTGGTTGCACAGAATATTTCTTCCCTGCACTCATGGCATATGATCGCTACTTGGCTCTGTGTTACCCTCTGAGCAACAGCGCTATTATGACCAGCACTCTGTCCAGGGGCCTGGCGGTGGGCTCTTGGGTAGGTGGTTTCCTGATCATTCCAGTGCCTCTGTCTTTGATTTCTAGGTTGTCTTTCTGTGGCTCTAATACCATCTACCATTTTTATTGTGACATCTCTCCCTGGATTGCTCTTTGCTGCAGTCATCACACCTCTTGAGCTGGCACGCTTTGTCATGTTTGCCATCATCATCCTTTGTTCCTGTGTCATTACTCTGATTTAATGTATTTCTGTCATCTTCACTGTACTGAAGATCCCATCTGCCAATGGCTGGCAAATATCCTTCTCTGCTTGTTCTTCCTAGCTCATGGTAGTAATTATTTGGCCCTGCTCCACCACCTTTCTCCACGTCAAGCCATCCATCAGAGCTTCATTGGAACTGACTGAAACAGTCACTATCTTAAACACGGCGGTAACGCCAGTGCTAAACACCTTCATTTACACACTCAGAAACAGAGGTGAAGAAACACATTGGCAAAGGCTTCCTATAGGTAGACTAAAAGCTGTGTCCTAAGGTCTTGTCCTGGTCTGTCTTTCCCAGGCTAGCAGAAAAGAACAGCTTCAGACACATCTCAGATTCCAAGGAAAGACTTCTGTTAGAAAGAGATGGAACTGTTCTCAGCTCTCAGCTAAGGTAGTTAGCATTAAAATAAATATTTGTCACACAATCTTAACAAACTTCACTTGCATCAACAAAAAGAATTTCACACATCAAAGTGAAAGTAACCACCACAACTATTTAGAGTAGAAGAATTACACACCCCCTACCACTGGTCCCTCTGCCACAGTGACAGCAGCTGGCAGTGTCCAGACTCTTGGTGTTCAGGACGTGCCTTTGTTACACTTTCAGAACACAACAAAGGTGTGCCAGCAGCACAACCTCAAGGTGTCTTTGAAAATAAAGTTGTCTTTCCAGAATCTGTTTGTGCTGCCTGATTGGCAGTGAGGCCATTTTACCACTGGAGACTCAGAGGTTGACAGAAGGCTCTTTTCCCCTTCCTGAGTAGGCCAGCTCTGCTGTTTCCTTTGCTTCTGTCTCAGGCTGCAAATACAATTGTATCTTCAGGTTCTGATCCAAAATGATGAAAGCAGGTACCACAACTTAGCCTTGCCTATCCTCCTCTTGGAAACCACAGGCTGCAGTTAGTGGAAGAAAAAAGAAAAATGGACATATAATAATTTGATTAAAAAAGAAAAATAATAGCAATTGCAAATATCTCTCCTTTGATCTTTCTCACAACTAGAAACTTTGGATTTTTTTTAACAGAAATCTCCTTTCCCTCTACTTTCTTTTCTCCAGCATTTTGTTACTTCTTGATTTGTATTTTTAGCCTGTGTCCCCACTAGCAGGGTCCTGAGACGAAAATGACTGAGAGGTATCTTCTCCCCAGTAGATTTATATCTGCAGCAAGAGCTGCTTTGTCTTTGGAACAGGGCCTCCTGGCAGCTGGGATGCAGGGTGGCCAAGGGATGTCCATGACTGGTCCATGCTCCCAAAACCATTTGAGACAGGGCTTTGGATGACGTCCCCAGAGGAGCTGCTGCTGCCTCTCTCTCCACCAGCTCTGCGGCTCTAGACAGTGTCTGCAGAGGAGCAAAGTGGCACCTCCGACAGCAAGGCTGAAGAAACTCCAAGCCTCTGGCCTTCTCAGCACACGTCTGGGACATAATAGGAAGCTGAGGATGTTTTTTGGGTAGACTTTCCACCCCCAACAGCCACACTAATTTGTTTCTTGGACACCCGTTGTTCTTTGCACCTGAGCTAACCACCTTTGGAGTCCTGCTTGTGTCTCAATGGCAGTGCAAGAGAGAAGACGTAGCACCAGCTGTCTGAGCAAGGAGCAGATAGCCCATCTCCATGGCCCAGACTGCTTGCTCTACACATGGTGCAGTAGATTTGGAGTGAAGGGACACCCTGGTTCCTGGGCAAACAGTCACATCCAGCGCTGTTAGGTGCTCCGGCACAGCTTCCTTGGCAGGGCCAGAGTCAGGGGTGGCTACAGGTGAGCTCTGTCAAGGACAGTCTACCCACCAAAATGACGAGCTCCTTGATGAACCACAATGCTCACCAGGTTCTGACAGCAGTCCAGCACATGATGGGGCATCAGGAAAGGAGAAGAGGACAGAGGGTTGGTGTGTTAGAAGGTAACCAATGACAAACCCAGGCCCACAGCCCCAGGACATTCACCTTTTCTACTCCAGCCTCCAGATTTTTCATTGTACTCAAGGTCTTCATGTGGGAGAAGAGGCTTGCTTAGGTTTGTTTTGAGCGTAACGTCTGGGGGCCTACTCAACCCACAGAGCAGACACCTTCTCCCCACCTCACTCTGAGGTGACATCTGCCAGTGCTCCTGAGGCTGCTGGTGGGGGCTATGGAGCCCTGGTGAGCCCTCCCACTACAGGCTGTCCTGCTTTTCCAACTGCTGGGTTGGGGGAGGACATGGTGGGGGACAAGGCACTTGGTCAAGAGGGTGGAGGACAAAAACCAAGCAGGAAATATACTGCTGGAGGTTTCAAAGCAGTGGAAGCAGGTGAAAAGCTTGTGTGGAAAGAAAAACAAGGTCCAGCTTGCAGAGATTTGACTGCACGTAGGGACAGATTTCCAAGTCTCTCTCCAACTCTGACAATCCACCAGTTAAAGTATGTGTTTCCAAAGAGCTCATCTTCTTCTCAAAATAGGTTGGAAGGGACCTCTGGAGGTCTTCCAAACCCCCTTTTCTCTAAGTGGGGCCTTTAGCTCCCACATGACACCAGGGCTGGATGCCATTTCCTGGCACGCAGAGAGTGCTGGTCACTACTGCTGCTGGGCTCCCACACAGGAGGCACACCGACCCAAACCCTGGGGACAGTCCCTAGTGTCTGGAGCTCCCACATTCCGCGAGGACCAGGCCCTGGACCCCTGTCCCTGGGCCCCGCTCAGTCCCTGCAGGAGCTGCCCTGCCCGGGGCAGGCACCATGGGGGCACCGCCCTGGCAGCGCCAGAGCTGCACTTTGGGCTCTCAGTCACCCCCAGCTGAGAATCTGACATCATCACCAACTGCAATGTGAGTGAAACAGTAAGCAAATCTGCTCGCATTTTCTCTGTCTCTGTACTCAGAATGGTGTTTCTGCAACAGAACTCAGGAAGCCCATGCCAGTACATAGCCCTGAATTACATCTTGGCAGGTGGAGGTGTGTCGCAGTGCTTATGTGGCTCCTCCTGCATTTTTATTTGTGCTTTCCAAGAATAATGGTCAGGTCTGCTTTGACCATGTTGTGAATCCAAAAGAAAATTATGAAAATCAACCCTTTCCCTTCCCAGGGAACCTCTGGCACAGAGCACAGAAGAGGTGGCTGTCAGCCCCAAGGATAGGTCATGAGGTGACGGTGCATGTGGTGTGGCCACATGGTAAAGGCACTCCCAAGGCTGGAGAGCCTATGAAGCTATTCTGGCCCTCCAAATTGACTGACATAACCCGAGGACAAATTATGACAATGCTGGAGGTGCTGTGAGTATCCAAAATAAAAACAAGCCACCTTCTGCCCAGCACTGTCTTTTCTTCAGGGATACTTCAGTGGCAGATTTCTCGAAGAGCAGCTGGATTTGCTAAGTAACTCAGTGGTTTTCTGGGCCAGGTTCACTCCCTGGCTCACAAAATTTTGCTGCTACTGCAGAATAGCCATTCCTGACAGCTGTGGTGGACCAGGCATAAGTACGTTTTGTCTCAAACATTCTGACAGTTATGACAGGAAAAGTGTGATTGAAGGAGTGGGTCCCACAGAGCTGGGGCACTGTGTTCTGAGTCAGCTTCCAGCCTCACCTGAGACTCCAGCTCAATGCCCTCCCCTCAACTCACTTCCAGGAGGAGGCTCAAAGGGCTGGCTATGCATGCACGAACCAAATGGCATGAAAAGTCTAGTTTACACAAGAGGTGTGCACCAGGTTAACTAGGAAAAGAAATGTGTTGGGCCTCCTCACTCTCTTTTTCCTCCCTTTCTCTTTCACCTTTGCCTTGCAATCCCAGTTCTGGACCATCCATGTGGCAAGACCAACAAGGAATCTACAAACTGGTGATAATCTTTGTTCTCTCTCTCCCTTTTCTGTCTTTATTTCTCTCGTCCCCTGCTTTGCCTGGGCAAAGCACAGCTATCATATTCTACCCCATACTCCTTACTGAACTTTGTCGTGGGAGTGGGGAGTGTGTTGTGGCTTGTAAGCGAGCATGTTTGAGGAGTTTGTTTTGGGAATTGAGAATTTATTGAAGTGTACAGTACAAAATTAAGGGCTTGCTAGCCAACACCTTTTGAGCCTGGTTGAGTGTTGGTTTCCAGACTTATGGTGACTGTGCAATAAAGCATAAGAATTCCCTGACATGTGTCTGATGTCTTTGTTCAGCCTGATGAGAATTTACAATGAACACTGAGCCCCAGACCAACGTGGTGACAATGTCACAGGCCAAGGCCACCATCTTTGGCCAGGAACAGGAAGGCTTCCTAGTCCTGGTTCCCTTGGCACAATCCCTTGTGTCAGCAGTGTGCTATGTCTCCAGGACTTGCTCCATGAATCGCTGCTCTATGTATCTGTCCTGCTCTGTCACTGCTAACAGGCTTCAACAGCTTCAGGCACAGCTGGCCTCATCCTGCTGCTGGCCAACATCTGCAGAGGCTCTGTGGTGTGGCTGTTCTCGAGGACTGCCCTCTGTAGAAATTGCTGAAATTGTGTGTGTGTATCTGCCTTGTTTCTATGCTGCACATACAAATGGGAGCCATCACAGCTGTTTCATCAGACTGAATTAAGAGAAGCCCATGGTCTGGTTACATCAGACTCAGGTCCAGTGGGAAGAAGAAATTGCCTGGGTTCCAAGGCCATTTGAAATTGGCTACTGCCTTTACCAGAAGCAGGGAAACTGGGTTTATCAGGAGATGTGTGGGGTTCAAGGAGGAATCCTCAGGTTTTTAGCATGTCCTGCACTTGTACCATTTTGCTTTGTGTGGCGATGATGTGGATGTGGCGTGGATGTTGCAGGCCAAGGTAGACAGGATGAAGCTCTGCCAGTCCCCACGAGGCTGCAATGCTCAGAGTGGAAGTGGCTGTGCACTGGTCCCAGCTCTGCCCAGCTGAGAGTAACACACTCACGTGCTATGTCTTGTTTGCCTGACTCTGCAGTAAATGATTCACCTAGAGCCACGCACACTTCCCACTGCAGGCATCCAAACCTCCCCAGCAGTTGTCACAGGCAGAGCTCAGTCACATCCCTCATACACAATGGGAAGCCAGTCTGAAGCATGTGAGAATTTTTTCTCTTGTCAAGATGCTTTGGTACCTTCACCTCATTTCCAAGGAAATGAAAATACCAGCCCACAGTTCTCCTTGGACACTGAAAGAAAGGAGATTGTGTTTTCCAGAAATACCCCAACCCTGTGACCTTTCCTCTCCCCAACATGCCGGTCCACAGCTCCTGCCAAGCCCCCACACACTCTGGCAAGTGGGTCCCGGCTCTGAGCTGTTGCTGCTCCTCCTACACTTGGCCAACCCAGCCGCAGCTGACTCATCACTTGCCTGACCTTCATCTGGAGTGCAGTGATATGCACCAATCAGGTACCACTCCTTCTTGGAAAGCTGTTTGCCCCGGAGTACTTCCCATAATTTAAAGGGAGGTGTTCACCAGGACAGTAAAACTAGGTGCTCACAAGTTCACAGTGGCACAGATAATTGCCTAGGGGTTAAGGGAAAACAGAAGACTGTAGGAATTTTCTCCTACCATCAGCATCTGACCTCTTACAAGGAACCTGTGTATCTTGGGGTGGTTTTCTTCTTCACTTTCCTTATGTCTTGGGACTTTCTGTATTTTCCTATAGGGAAAGATGGTTATTAACCACTCCAGACCCTCGATGCACCGCCTTGCTGAGGATGGAGGTCATCTAGCCCCTGCCTCAAGCAGGCTCACCCAGACCAGGTTGTCCAGGGCCTTCAGGGTGCTCTTTGACCCTTGGAAAAGGCCTTGAGGAGGCTGCAGCCCCAGCTGAGGACCCAAGGCACAAGACACCTCCTGTGAACTGCAGGACCCACAGATGTCTACAGAGCCTGATTATCCCCATCATCTCTGCAGCCCAAACTCACACTGAAAATAGCTGATAGAGCCACTCCTGCTTCTGCACTGAGAATCCGGCAAGAGAGAAGAAAATTCTGCCTCTTTAAGCTCTTCTCCCATAAACCTGTATTAGACAGTATATCCTAGAGGGATGGCTCTTTTCTTAAGGAACTCTGGGGAGGATGCTACATGGTGATGCCAGCGCAGCCTTCCCAGGGCCTGGGGCCAGACACGTGGGCTGTCCTTGCCCAGGATGGACTGAGCATCCACAAAGCACCAGTGCCACCCCAGCTTGAAACAGGGCTTTCCCCTAAAGCCAGGGCTGCAGGGCACAGGTGAGTCTAGCCCAGCACCTCGTCCTCTGATCCCATGGGGTAGACAGGGAGCAGGCAGATGCTGCAAAAGAGCCTGACATTCCAGTGCACCAGACTGATGCAGTGGGCTGGGGAACTCCTGGCTGCTGTGTGCTGAGGGTGCCAACATAAGTGCAACAAAATGGGCCTGGTGCAGGGTCTTGATGCCAAGGAAGGGGAACCAGGTGGAACAAAGATGTCACATGGAGCCATATCTTGACCCAAGCTGTTCTAGGCAGAGACAGGTGACAGGTGTGGGGGCACCCAGGTGGAGGCTGTTTCAGTTGTCAGCTTGGGGACTGCCAACTCATCACATCCAGCAGGGGATGGAGGGATTTGTGGGTGCATGGCAGAGTCCACAGGAGCCCACAAGGGTGTCCCCTGGGTCTGCAAGCTGTTTGAACCTCAGCTCAGGTGTGAAATAACTGCACTACCCCTTTGCTGATTCCAACTCTTATTTTGGCTTCCAACTTTCGCAATAAATTTCCTTGCAGGAAGTTGTTTCCCTGCTTTACTATCTGAAACTGGATGACCTATTGCACAACATGGACATGTGTTCATGCTTCCTTCAAGAAAACTGTAAGTTCCAGCTTGAAGCAGTGGAAAGCAGAGAGGTTTATATCCAGTGCTGCAGCAATTGCTTACATAATACCGTCCTGGGAGCCCCACATGAAGGGCAGTGTCCTGTGGCAGTCCTTGAGCTGCTGGTGTTTACATGCCAGACCTGGCTGGGGGCATCTGGTGCTCTGCAGGGTTAGCTCTTCTCCTTGCTTCCAGGGAGGGGAGCCAGAAGAAAACTCAGTCTCCTCTGGCTCTTCCCTGAGCAGGGTGACAGCCCCTTTTCCAGAAGGCAGACCTGTGTCCCCCCTCTGAGGGTGCCTGTCCCATGGGAACATGAGCAGGATGCATCCAGCAGCATGCAGAGTACACACAGAGTGGGGAGCCAGGACTGGCAGCTGGCTGGGGCAAAGGACAAAGTCGGATGTGGGGACACCAGGGGTGTGTCAGCACTGAGACATGGATGATGCCTTAGGCCTGGCAGCCACTCACACAGTCCGGACATCCAGCCCCTGCCTGCAGGATATCCCCATGGGAGGCATCACCCGATGCCTGTGCTGGCCTGGGGAGTGCAAAAGGAGAAGGAACAAGCCCTGCCTCAGTCAGAGTTCAGGGCAGATAAAGTCCCACTTCTCCTCTCCTCCCCAAGTAAGCCCAGCTCCAATCCTGACCAGCTCAGTAGACTCCAGTGGCCTCACTCCAGTTTGGGATCTTTCTTCTTCTGGGGACCCCCAAATGGAACATGGCATGCAGAGAAGGGGGGGAAGAATTGTTGCATCAGCCCATTCCTGTACTCCTGCTGACCCAGTCTGGGACCTGCTGGCCACCACATGGACTGGCTGTGGGCATCTCCACCGGAGCTCAGTGCTCCCCCACTGCAGGCTCAGCAGTGCCCTGATCCCTTGGCAGCTCAGCCCCATGCTGGCCTTGTCTGCAGCCTTGAGCCATGTCAGTGTAGCTGGGCACAGGGCTGGCAGTGCTGCCCATCGGGGTGGGTGGCCCAGGGCTCAGCCCCATGCCCCTGGCTGTCCAGCCAGACACCAGCTTCATGCCAGCAGCCTGCAGAAGGGCAGCAGCTGCATGGTTACACAATGAGGAGTTCTGTGACAGGAGCCAACTCTGTCTCCTGCTGGCTGCTTGGACAGTGAAGGTCAGAGCGCCAGGGATCTCTGTTATCTTCCAGACAAACCCAAACTGGATCCTGAGTCCCTGATGCACTCACACACTTGGCAGCCAAGGCTGCGCTGTGCTGCCCCGTAAAGCCCTCTCCGTGGTGCCCCAAGGACCTAGGAACACAACCTGGGCATGGGGCACCCCTGGGGGTGAGGGGGTACAACTCACACACAAGGCAACCCCGGGGGCACTGAGAGTGCAGGGAACAGGACAGGAGCACAGTGCATTGTGGCAGAGCCCATGGCAAGAGGGCTCTATGGATCCCTGTGGGGTGGCAGAAAGCTGGATCTCCTGGGGCTGGGGTACTCCTGAGCAGAGCGCTTCCTCAGTGCTAGCATGACAGCTCCCATCTTGCTAGTACTCACTCAGCTTGGTGAACACAGCCCCTGGGGTGGAAACGTCCTTCCACAGGACATGGAGGACCTTTGTGACACCTGGGGCGATGTCATGGGCTGCACATGGCAGCCCTATCACCCTCACAGGGTGGACTCTGCCCTGTCTGCAGTGCATGCAGTCAGGGAAATTCTGATAAGGTGAGATAAGCCTCCACTGTTGAGCCCCGTCCATCAGCTCCCAGTGTTCCCAGGCTAGGGTTAGGGCATGTGGGGCTCTACCAAACAACTCTCCCAACCCCTTGGCATGTAGAACCCCAGCAGTGCAGAGCATCAGCCTGGATATGGACATGACCCCAGGCTGACCCTGAAAGCAAGAGCCATATTATTGGAATCATGGTGGCCCTTCCCCTCCCTTCCCTTCCCTTCCCTTCCCTTCCCTTCCCTTCCCTTCCCTTC
>JAWWEU010000037.1:101683-112157 GCA_035583155.1 Acropternis orthonyx | reverse complement strand
GCCTCCGCGCCTGCTGGGCCCGCCGCCACCCGCGCCTCGCCCGCGCCTTCCGCGCCGGCTGCGCGCGCCGCCCGCCCGCCGCGCCCGGGGCCGCGCTGCGCCGGGCCCTGTCCCTGCTGTGGCGGCGCCGCGCCGCCTGCGCCGACCCTGCACAGCCGCGAGCGCCGCGCCGCCGCCGCCGGGGCTGGACGCTGCCGGGCACGCTGTGGTGCGGCGCCGGGGACTCGGCAGGGAACTGGAGCGAGCTGGGTACGTGGCGGGGGCCGGCGGGGGCACCCGGGCTGCCTCCGCGGGGCCGCGCTCACCGGCGCCTCCGCAGGGCTGTTCCGCGGCCCCGACCGGTGCTGCCGAGAGCACGACCAGTGCTGGGCGCAGATCACGGCGCTGCAGTTCAGCTACGGCATCCGCAACTACCGCCTGCACACCGTGTCCCACTGCGACTGCGACGCCAGGTACGCCCGGGGCCGGGGCACCGGGAGGGCTGGGGAGACCCGTCCCGCTCACCGGTCCCTGCCTGCAGGTTCCGGCGGTGCCTGCTCGCCATCAACGACACCGTCTCCAACATCATCGGCGTCACCTTCTTCAACCTGCTGGAGGTGCCGTGCTTCGTGCTGGAAGAGAGCGAGGAGTGCGTCCAGTGGCACTGGTGGGGTGGGTGAGTGCCTGCGGCTGCCCTGGCCCCCAGCGCGCCCTGCCCGGCTTGCCCCACCGGGCACAGCTTTTCTGGGCTGATGTGCAGGGCCTCACGGTGTGTGGTGTCCCCAGGTGTGAGCGTTACGGTGTAGTGCCCTTGGCCAGGATGGTGCAGCAGAGTCAGTACCACCCCAGCCTGCTCACTGCGGAGAGAGGCAGACCTGCTGCACAGCCTCCGAGCAAGGGAAGGAATTCCTCTAGAACAGGGCGCAAGCGGCTCCAACAGGAACTGGGGCCAAAGCCCAGGCGCCGCCAGGCAGGGAGACCTGAGACCGCCCAGAAGGGCCCAGATATCCCTGCACTGGTGAGGGACAAGGCTGAGCCCACAACCAGGCATCCAGCAGTACAGTGGGAGCTAAAGCCTGGACCCCCAACAGCACTAACCATGCTGGGACAGGATCCAGCTGGAGCAAGGAATGTACTGCTAGGAGCAGAGCAAGGGGCTGGAGGCTCGGCCCACCCTTGGAATAGCATCATCAGACCCAGCCCAACCGCGGTGTGGCGTGCGCCCACCCCAATGCCTGCTATGGAAGGGCGCAGGCAGCAGGGTGAGCTGGTGCCAGGGGCAGAGCATGCACCACAGCTGGGGCATCTCAAGGCCTCAGCCTTGAGTCATGTGCTGAGGGTGCCCTTCACCTCCCTGCTGTCCTCAGGCATGGCGTGCAGGTGCTACAGACACCTGGATAAGTGTGAGCACCAGATCCCACCCCATGAGGTGAGGTACAAGCTGCACAATGTGAACAGCCGGACACTCCTCCACTGCAACTGCACCCGCAGGTGTGTGTCCAGGAGGAAAAGGGCACTGTATGCAGACCGTTTGGGATCAGAGAGGTGGAATGTCTGCCCTGGCCAGCACCTGCTGACCACTCTCCTCCTGTGTCTGCAGGCTGGTGCGGTGCCTGCGCAGGGTGAGGAACTGCAGCAACGTGGAGGTGGCTGCCCTGGCTGACTACATCACCATGGACTGCTTTGCTCTGGAGGAGCCTGCTGCCTGCAGCCCAGGCAGGGGGTCACAGCACAGGTAAGTGCAGAGGGTCAAGGGGCTGTGGCCTGTGTGGAGCATGAAGCCATCAGTGCAAGCATTGGCCCCTGCTCTGCCATGCCACGAGCAGCCTGCAGGACAGGCAGTGGCTGTCAGTCGTGCAGGTTTACACTGACTCCCAGATTTGCTTCTCCAGCAGCTGTACCACAGTGACCAGGGCTGTGCTTTTACCTGCACAGCAGCTCAAAAAGACCCTGGGGCATTGGGGCCCTCTTCGTCTGAGCTCCAAGGCCAAGCATCCAGACTAGAAGACACAGGCCAGCAGAAGCACCCTCTGTGAGCGGTGCCAGCACCTGGCCATGGAGCAGAGGCTGGATGCTCAGCCCCACACAGTGCCTTGATGATGCCTAAGCAGCATTGTCTTGGGCAGGAAGGGGAGGAAGATACACTGTGCAGTAGCTGCCACCCGGAGCTACGTGGTTTCTGGTCCTTGAGACAAAGGATGGCACTGAGCATGACTGCTGCCATGACTGCATGGAGCTGGGGACCACAGCCAGAGTAGGCAGTGGGACTGAGAAGACTCAAGGAGCTGTGGCTGCCATCCATGAGCATCAAAGCAAAGGGAGAGAAATAGGAGAGCTCAGGAAAGGGGAAACCCATCATCCTCCTTCCTTGTTGTGCTCTGGGGCCAGGGGGATGGCAGAGCCCCCTACCCCTAGATTGGTGACCCTTCAACTGCAGGGCCTGAGCAGTGAGGTGTGATCCTGACCCCCTTGCCCAGGCAGGGTAGGAGGGCTGGAATCAGTCCTGTATGCCACAAAAGATAAATAAAGGGTGGTCAGAGCATGGTGTATGGTGCCAGGGCTAAGCCTGCTGCCCCCTATTCACACTGTAGCCCCCACCCTCAGGGCTGATCCTGCCCTCCGGCAGTGACCACAGTGCAGCTGGGGTGGGCAGGATCGTTTATTTTGTTGCTTTCACTATGTCCAGGCTGAGGCACAGTGGTAGAGCAGGGAAGGAGCAAGCTTTGATCACTGGGGTGCCCTGGGGTGGTCCTCGCTCTGTGCCCATCACCATTCCTGCCAGAGCCCTGCCCTGGCCTCCCCTGCCACCTTGGGTGTGAGGTCAGCATTCATGTCCTGGGACTGAAGAGTCCTGCACTTGGAAGTTCATGAGGGTCTCCCCACACTGCACTAGGCCAGCTTTGCCCACCCTCCCCTGGGTCACCTCCCAGCTCTGACTTGGGCAGCAGCTTAGGCTAGGGGGAGCAGAGGGGAGCACCCCTACCTGCCAGGCACTAAACAGGTGAGGAGTCACTGCAATAAATAAGGGAGGGGGTGTCTCAGCAGGAAAGTGGCAGAGGAAAGTACACAGCGAGCGCACTATGGAGAGGAGAGAGGCGGGGTCACTGCATCAGCGACCTATGGCATAGCTATGGCTGTCCAGTTCCTGGGGGCTGCACCCCTCTTTCGGGGAGGTGCGAGAGCCTGGGGGGCTGGTGGGGCTCATCCTCCGGCAGGGATAATAGCCCTGGTCCACGTTCTCACGCCGCCGGCCCAGAGCCTGGTCAATCATCTCCAGGCGGAGGGCAGGCAGCAGGCCCAGGTTCCGGGGGTCAGCCCTGGCCAGAGGGCTGTCAGTGGATACACAGCGGGGGCCACCCTGCTCCTGTGCAGTCTGGTAAAAAGAGCTTCCCTCCAGGCTGTCGGCTGCCTGCCCCAGCTCCTTCTGGGGCACGTGGATAGTGGGGATATCCCTGGAGAGGCCACGGCGGCTCTGGGGTGAGGGGCTGCGGCTCATACCCCTGTCCCGGCTCGATGGCCGCAGGATGAGGCCCTGGAACTTGGCGAGGCTGGGGCTTCGACTCCGGTGCCTTTTCATCTTGCCTGGGCTGGGGCTACGTGATTTAGGGGCCAACAGGACAAGCGTACTGTCATCCTCTTCTGAGCTGCTGCCTGAGCTGTCCGTGGGGCTGCTGCCTTCCTCTGACCTGGGCAGGGAGATCTGCACCCCTGCATCAGCACTGCTGGCTGACCTTCACAGGGGGCTGTGGGGTACCACAACAGCTGGCCTCTCACAGCCAGGGACCCACACACACATACCCCCCCGCCTCCCCCAGCCCCTCAACCTCATCCCTTAGCTATGCTCACCTGGAAGGGCTCTGTCACACCAGCAATGCTGCTGGAGGTGTTGCTGTAGTATCCAAGGATGTACTCGCCGTTCCCCTTAGGCAGTGCTTCCTCAGAGAACATCACCTGCAGCCCAGAGACAGCTGGTGGACACTAGGGCTGGGCACAGGGGCTCCCCCTTCCACCTCCAGTCCCAGCCAAAAGCACAAATCCTTGCTGCGAGCACCATGGATCTGTCCATGGCTCAGCACAAAGCAATACAGTGCCCTCCTGCCCCATCCAGGGGCACAAAGGGACCATTGTCCTCTCGCAGTGGGGCAGACAGGACAGCAGGACAGCAGGGCTGGCCCCAGCTCACCTGTGCACACAGCTGCTTCTCCAGGCAGCGCTCCCCATCATCACTTCTGGCCCAGACATAGGACACATAGTCTTTAGGGTGCCGAAAGCCCACCTGTGTTACATAGAACACCGGTGAGTGGGGAAACATAAGCCCCATTCGGCACCATCACCCTTGCCTGGCCTTCACTCTCCTCCTGCTCGGCCCCCTCTGTTTACACACAGAATCCCAGAGCTGCCTCGTACTCCCCCCACAAGGTGTACCAGGGCCCTGTGGGGCCCACAGAGCAGGAAGGAGAGGGAACTGCTGGATCTGAGCCTCCTAAAGCAGAGTCACATCATACTGCCAGGGGAAGGGAGGGCACAGCTCCATGCCATGCACAACGTTCGCTGGTGGGGGTTAGTTCAGGAGGGACCCCGCAGTGCTGTGCAGTGCTCCCCACTCCCTCCAGCCCCAGCAGCCCCCAAGCCCCTACCCGGTAGAGTCCTATCCAGTCCCAGGAGCTCCGGTGGAAGCCAACAGCCATCTTGTACCTGACAACTGCTTGCTCAGGCCTGCTCCACTCATCAGCCACATAAATCTCAACTGGGGGCTTGTCCACCTTGGAAGTAAACTGTCAGAGACAGGTACATGGTGAGCAAGGCATGGCAAAGAGCTGCCCCTGATGCCCAGGGGCACTTCTCTGGGGCTGAGCTGCCATGCATACACCCACAGCAGCCCCCAGCCAGGGGCAAGACAGCTGAGTTTGCTGAACAGAAATAAAGTAAGTCCCCACACACAAGCTGGGCATCCCACCCCTGTGGCTCCTGACTGCATTCCCAGCAGCCCTCAACAGTGATCACCTGCACGGCAAAGATGGCAGCTACTGGCTTGTGGTCGCTGACAGTGTACTCCATGTGGCTGCAGTAGCAGAGCTGGCTCACCGACAGCACACCCCGGCTGCGCCGGCGCCCGCCTGCCTCCAGCCCTGTGCTGGGAGATTTGATCTTCCACAGAATGCGGTCGGTCCAGGCAGGTTTTCTCTTCTTGGCACTGCAAGGCACAGAGGGGAATCTCTTGCCGGGCAGGGGCAGTGGGCTCTGACCCAAACCGCTTCCCCCTGGCACTACAGCATGCGTGGGCAGGGGGTGCAGCTCATCTTGATACTCAGCTCATTGCAGCTGCAGGGATAGACCTGCACTGGCACCAGCACGGCAGTCACGTCCCAGTCCAGCCCATGCCTGACCCAGCATGGCTGCTCCCTCCACCCATCCATAAAGCATCCACCCTCGCTCTGAGCCTCACCACACCTGCATCTACCTCCCCCAGCTCATGCTCAGCTTTGCTCTCCTACCTGCTGTCATACTTGTTGGTGCCCACATCAAACTTAAAGGTGGGTGGGAAGTTGAGGGGTCCCTCCTGAAAGCCTCTAAGAACAGGCCAGGTACTTTTGGCAATGTTTAGCTGCGGGAGAGGAAGTGAAAGAGCACACTAGCCCACATGGCCAGACCCTTCCACAAGCCACCTGAGATCTCTCCACTCTCACACAGTCACATCCCTGCCTCATTCCTGCCACCTCACACAGCTCTCAGGGTTTATCCATCCATGCCAGCAGCCAGTTCATAGACCAATTGCCTCGGGTCTTCTTCACACACTGATAAGGGAAGCACATGCCCAGCTCCATCCAGTTCAGCCTGGGACTCTGCCCCTTTCCCATAGAGAGAAGAGAGCCAGAGCCCTTCATGCCCTAGGGGCTGCAAGGGGACATGTCCTGTTACACAGCTGCACAGGCAGTTTTGGGGAAAGTCAAACACTGCTCAGGGCCCAGTGGAGGCTGGCAACATGCCTGTCCCTCACCTGGTCCTTCTCCCAAAGCTGGCTCAGGACATTGCTGTCGATGGCATACTTCACAAAGCAGATGTCCAGGCTCTCGATGCGGAAATTGAGGTCCCCAAACCAGAACACGAGGCTGTGGATGGAAGGGAGGGCAATGGGCTGAAAGAGCTGCGGCTGCTGGAGCCAGGAACAGCAGGGGGAAAATGTCCCTAGCCTGCGTGCAGCCTCAGGCCACAGCACAGGTGCTCTTGGGAGCACTGGCACAGGTCAGCACTCAGCCAAGCAGCCTGGCCAGGTGCCAGGATTCTGCAAGGTAGGACCAGGCACCATTAACCTAACAGGACAGTCTTCCCTGAGCTGAAACCAAGGGTGGAAATTTCCACAGTGACGTACCCACCACTGTCAGATCACACAGCCTGTGCAGAGCTGGGCCCTCCAGCTCAGCAGTCCCAAACTGCAACAGCGCTAGTATGGCAGGAGCTGCACCAGGCCTGAATGTGCCTTATGGGAGACCAAGGACCCCTCTAAACCCCTACCCCACCACTGTGAGTTCCCACTGGGCCATGTGACAATTATGCAGCTCTGCAGTCAAGACCTCAAAAGCTTGTGCTGGGATGCAGAGGACAGATGCCAGGAGGGGGTCAAGGACTGGGAGTGGCACTAAGAGCCCAGACTGGGGAGCAGAGTGGTGGGGTACGCACTCATGGTCCAGGATGCCGTTGGCCACACGCCCCTCAAACTGCTGCATGTGCAGTATGGTGGCAAAGTCCTCCTTGCGCTGTTCCGCCTTCTCCAAGTGTGCTGGCAGGTGGCAGTTCAGGAAGCAGACCATGTGGCCGAAGATGGAGAGACGAACACTCACCCCACCCTTGTTGCCCTGCACCGAGAGGATCCCATGACTCCTTGGGAAGCCTGCCCCTTGCCACCTCCCTCTGGGGCAACACTCACCCAGTAGCCCCCCAGCCCTGTCCTGGTGCAGTCTGTCTGGATGTCCTGCAGGAAGGGCAGGTGGTAGTACTTGGCGAACACCAGCAGGATCACACCTTGCATCCGCACCGTGCTGACCTGGAATGGGAGCAGGGGCTAGAGCAGGATGGTAGAGAGCCCGTAGGAGCCATAAGCCAGCATCTCCACTCTTCATGTGCCCTCCCATCCTGTGGGTGACTAACAACACATTCACCTCAGAGATCTGCATGCACCCTCCTGAAAACAGACAGCCGAGCCTGAGTCTCAGAAATGCTGGGCTTACGTATGCACTTTGGTGAGTGCCTTGGGGAACTGAACCTGCCCCAGGGCCCACAGGCTGCTGCCAGCAGCACAGGCCAGTTCCCACATTCACCTCTGCACCCTGGTTCAATGCAGTGGGCAACAAGAAGAGGCCCCAAAGCAACAGAGGGGAAGCATAAGTGCAGGAAAAGGAGCAGGATGGCACAAACCACACAGCTTGCTGGTGAGGTGCAGCACCAGCACCCACACACGCTTTAGAGGCTACAGGCTATCCCTCCAGTCAGCTCTCCAACTACACCCCTCTCTGCCCTGCAGTCCAACTCTCCCTCCCTGTGGCACACCTGCCTGGCAGGCAGAGGGAACACCAGCTGCTAGATTCTTCAGGACTTCTTACCAGGATGAAGTGAAAGGGACTCAGCACATCCATGAAGAGCTCACTCCACTGATCTGTGAACAGGGCATCCTTCAGGCGCTTGTTTATCTTGGAGTTCACCTCCTGCAGCCTGGGAGGAAAGGGATGGGTCCCTTAGCCACACTAGGAAAACGTCTCTGCTAGTGAGAACTCCTTGGGAGAGGTGCCAAAGCACAGTACTGGGGATCAGTACAGGTTGGGAAGGGCAGTTCAAGGGTAGACCCTGGGTTTAGAGCACAAACCAGCCACATCCTTGCTCCAGCGATGCTGGGCCATGTGCTGGCAGGAGGCACAAGTGGCCCTGAACTCAGGAGGCCTTGGCCCTTTCTAAAGCAGAAGCAGTTCAGATGCACAGGGCTGGACAGCAGCCTAAAGCCCATCTCAGGGTGCAAGAGGGGATTACAGGGCCTTTCAGCTGAATCGTCTCTACAGAGAAGTCAAGTCTCACCAGCACAGGGCGTCCAGATGCATTCGAGCCACCCAGCTCGGAGCAGCAGCAACCAGAAAGTTAGTAGTGCTCCTCCCAGCTCAGCAATTAGTGAAGAGAGGAAAGAACGTCCACAGAGAATGGCAGAATCAGGAAGTGTCTTGCTCAAAAATATCAGGTGCTTGGTGCACAAAGACACAGGTCAGAGGAAGGAGACAGCCAAACAGAGATGCTGGGAGGTGGGGAGTAGCAGAATGCCTTGCCCTGGACCAAACACAGTCCCAGCAGGTCCTGTGCTGTCAGCTGCACCCCTGCCCCACCCATCCAGCTCAGGTCCACCTCCACAGCCTGCACAGTCCCATCCCATTGGTCTGCAAGGCTGAGGAGACTGGGAGACTGGCTCCAACTCAGTGTTATAGCTCTAGCAGTCTCAGCCTTACACCATTATCCCCAGGGCTGAGAGCTCCAGGACAGTCCCTGGGAGCCTCCTGGAGGCAGATTCAGTTCTCCCACATCACACCTGCAGGCAGAGGCTTTCTGCTCCTTGTGCAAAGACAGTGCAGCCCTGGCCTCAGCAGGAATCCACACACCACCACAGACCTCGAGGAACCAGTCTGTGCTCAGATGCTGGCAAGCTCATCTCACCACAGCACTGTGGTGCTGCCTTGCCAGCAGCTCCATGTACCAGGGGCACAGAGCCAATCCAGCTGTGGAAGAACGGCAGATCTATGCCCTTGAGACCTGCATAACATGCACAAAAGCAGAGAGGAGGAAAACACTCCCAGAGGACTCAGGCAGGCAAGTTAAATGTCTCAGCAGACCTGACTCCAGGACTGCCATGGCTCACAGAAAAGAGCAAGTCTCACTTGACCTGGTGCAGCCAGCCTCAGGCTCATTGAGGATTCAAGTCTAATCAGTACTCAAGGGTTTTTGGTTCTTCTCAGCACTCACATTTTACAGGGAGCTGATTCTCTATCGCCTTTTATGATATATTACCACTTGTGATGCACACCTGTACCTGCTCCCCATGCCCCAGGAAGGCTGGGGCTTCAGCTCTCCCGTTCCCCATGCCCCAAGGCTGTGGGGATCCCCTGGAAAGGGATATGGCAGGGCAGGGGAGGGGGCCCTGCACCTCACCCTCTTACCCAATGGCGATCATGTCCACATCGTTTGTGTCGCCTGTGTTGAGGTGCAGCAGGGACGTCACATCATTCGGGGGCATGGCTGTTCCCACGTTCCAGGTGACCACTGTGATGCTTGGGAGGACAAAGGAAGAACAGGCTAACACTGGGGCTCAGAGAGGTTTCTGTCCCCCTGTTCAGACCCCAGCTCCATCAAGGAAGCTTTTTCCTGGCAACAGAAGTAGCCGAAGCTTAGTCAGGGCATGTACACCAGGTCCTTAACTCCCGTTTGAGGGAAACAGGTCCTTGTTACCAAATTCCCCCAAGATCTGCTGACACGGGCAGGCTAGCACGGTGGGCAGCCCTCGAGACAAGGTTTTCTCTGGAAAACTGCTTCCCCTCCCTTCTCCAGGAATCACGCATCACTCAGGCTCCTGGCAAAAAAGGACCCGGATCTCAGTCCTCAGCCGCTGTCCCAAAGGCCACGGCAATGCATGTGACAGCGGCGCTGCAGCCCCGCAGCGGTGTCCTTCACTAGCGCAAAGCCACATCTCTCACAACACATCAATGCCATTGTGCCACGGGCACGAGCAAAGGCCCGCGGGTTCTTCTGGCGGGAGCCAGGAGGAGCCTCAGTTACAGGGGGACAGGACACGCTTCAGCAGGGAGGCAGGCAGTGCCCACGCACACCCCAGCGCTCGGGGACAGCGGGGCAGGTAGCCCGTGCCTCTGTCACGATCCCCCGCACGGACAGCGGCACCAGGCATTCTGCCGGCGAGAGCCTGCGCGACTGCGGCACCCCAAATCCTCCACAGTGAGAGCAGAGGTGCAGCTCCAGCGCATGGCGGGGGCCCCGGCCCTGCGCCCCCCGCCCCGCTCCCCCCGCGGCCCCGCTCACCGGAACGCGCCGTCCCCGGGGGCCCGTCCCGCGCAGCCCGGCAGCGGATCGCCGGCGTCGCCGGGGTCGGGCCGGCCGAGGGGCCGCCCGAGGAGGGGCAGCTCGCCCGGCTCCGCTCGGGGGGCCAAGCCCGCCCACCCGCCGGCGCGGACCTCGCTGGACACGGCCGTGGGCAGCGCTGGGGCGCGGGGCACGGCGGGGCCCGCCCAGGCCGCGATGTGGTCGCTGGACTCCGCCTTCGGCAGCATCTCCCGCCGCTCCGGCGCGGGGAAGGCGGCCCGGCCGGGCGCTGTCGGGGACAGGGGCCCGTCCGGCCCGGGGGGCAGCAGGGCGGGCAGCGGGAGGCCCTCGGGCTGGGGCCGGCACGGGAGCCGCTCGGCGGGCCCGGCGCGCCGGGGGCAGCCGTGCCCGACGGGGTCGCAGGCGGCGTCCG
>JAWWEU010000037.1:80440-95656 GCA_035583155.1 Acropternis orthonyx | reverse complement strand
GGAGAGATCACCTGTGTGTATGTGTATAAGAATGAGCAAATTTCAAGTGGACTCAGTGAATGTGAAACTTTTAGCAAAATAGAACAAAGTGATGTGCAAACTGCAGCCCTTGTGAGTTGTTCTGTGGTGCCATGTGGATGCTGCAGAGAACAAGAGTTGTGGGATGTCTGCAGTTCTCTCTTGAGCAGCTCACTCTCGTGATGCTTCCACAGACTCTCGGGACAGGTATCTTGGTTACTAATTGCAAGACCCGTGGTAGCTGTGCAGGATTTGCTAGTTTTAAGCTGTGAGTAGTAAACTTAGTTTAATGCTGTCTGTTAGTGTGGACAGAATGGAGGAGTGAGCTTGCTGTGACTGTTCTCTAAGCTGTTCAGATGGGTGTAGATCCTGAAATGAAATTTCAAGTGAAAAGTGTGGAAAAGGATGCGTCTGCAGGAGTGGAAGTGCAATTAGAAGACGGAGCAGAAACAAGTAAAGTTAAAGCATACAAGTTTGCATTTGGATTCTTTTGCATCACCAAAAAGCTACTTGCACTCAGTTCTATTTCTGTACAGATTCGGCCAAGGCCACAGTTTTTATTACACTTTAATTTTAACTAAGATTATTTTGGAAGTTGGAGATTTGGAGAACTTCTGGATGGTTCTCTTATTTTCTATGTTCTGCTTGTGCCTGGTCTGGGAAGGCTGCCTGTCCAGGTGGTGTGTCAGTGTTGCCAAACTGTCTGGGGGATGGCTGGTGTGAAGCTATGCATTGGCCAAAGCAAAGCATTTAAAAACTGTGTTCCTGTGACTTATGGGGACTTGACTTCTCATAACTAACACAGCCACAGCTGAGCTGCAGCTGCATCAAGCTGGAGCTATTAAGAGGCAAAACTCTTCTGGGAAAGGATCCAGCTGTATGCCTTTTTGCCTATTGTGAGTAATGGTCTTGCCTAGAAAGAGAATGATTTAGTGTGCGTTGGTTGGCAAATCAGACATCTCTTAATCTGCTTTCACCGGAGAGTGGCTGGATGGGTTTTAAATTACAGTGTAGCTTGCTGGGCGTTCCCAGTCCTTTCTTCATCTGCTAAATAACTTAAAAGATTGAGGTTTGTACAGTTCTGTTCATTGATACGAGTGTCCTTCCAGTTGTTGGGATGCAACACCCTTGAATTCAGTTTGACAAAGCCCCTGTCCTCCCCACATATTAGAATCATTTCACTGAAACTTCAGTACAACCTATAAATCAGAACAGCGTGGCAGACTTTTGACAGGGTCAGCCTCATGCAATTAAGTTTTAGGTTTACATGTGGCTCGTTAGTTCTCCACTGGGAAGTTCGCCCGTGTCGCTGCTCGGGTGATGTGCCCGCCTGGCAGAGGGCGCGGCAGCGTGCGCGTGCCCGCGCGCTCCCGAGCAAACACTGCGGCGCTGTGACACTTACGGCGTCTGCTGGGCGCGCGCGCGGCGGGGGCGCGCAGGAGCGACGCCCGCGGTGTGCGCGGGTGGCTGCGCAAAGCGCGGTGCCGTGCGCGTGCCCGGGGCGGACGTGGCGGCGATGCGGGAGGTGCCGCCGGCGCTGTGGCTGCTGCCGCTGCTGCTGCTGCCGCTGCCGCTGCCGGGCGGGGGCCGCTCGGAGCCCCCCCGGCTCCGCGGGGCCGCGCGGCGGGGCCTGGCCCGGGGCAAGGTGGAGGTGAGCGCGGGCAGGGGGGGCGCGGCGCGGGCCGGAGGGCAGCCGTGCCGCCGGGTGCCTGACGGGGTGTCCCCTCCCGCAGACCTGCGGCGGGTGACGGCTGAGCCGCCTCGGGGAGGTACGTACCGGGGCCGGGGGGCGCGGGGCGCGGGGCCCGCCCCGCGCAGAGCCGGGCCGGCCGCTCTCCGCAGGTGAAGGCGTTCGTCACCCAGGACATCCCGCTCTAGTACCCGCCGGCGGCGGCGGCGGCAGCGCTGGGGCCCGGCCGGCGTGCGTAGGGTGGGATGGCGCGGGGGCGGGACAGGGTGGGAGGGGATGGTATGGAAGATGGGCCGGGCTCAGGGAACGATCAGTTGAAGGGTGGGGCTGGGTGAGTAGAGGGCGGGATGGCTGGGGGATGTGGTCGGTCAAGGCAGGATAGGATGGGGGGGATATGGGGGACAGAATGGGATGGAATGCAACTATGGACAGTATAGGATGGGCAGAAATGGGATGTGATGGAGGACGGGATGGGACGGGACAGGGACTGCATGGACCTGCCCAGTGCTGTCTGCTCCTTGACACATCGTTCAGCCATAACCTGGAGATGAAACACCTGCCCGGCGCTGACCCTGAGCTCGTGCTCCTCAGCCACCGATACGAGGAGCTGGAGGTGAGTGGGCAGCGTGGCACCCACTGCCACAGGGCCTGGGGTGGTCAGTGCCCTGCAGGTGCCAGGCTGCAGCCCCTGTCTGGGTGCAGAGAATCCCTCTGAGTGACATGACCCGGGAAGAGATCAATCAGCTGCTGCAGGAGCTGGGCTTCTACCGCAAGGAGACGCCTGATGCCCCTGTGCCTGAGGAGTTCCAGTTTGCCCCTGCCAAGCCTTTGCCCTCACTGCTGCTCCCACAAGCACCTGCCTCTGACAGCAAGGCCCCACCCAAACGTGACAAGGGAGAACACCCAGACCTCTAGTGAAGAGTGCTGCACTCGGGACAGGGTCCTGCAGCCAGTCCCCAGCGCAGAGAATGAGGGTGTTATGACAGCTGGGGATAGTGCTTTGGAGTGGCAGAGGTGCCCCCACTGCTCTTGCTTGGTGCTGCGGAGCCTCTGCAGGGCCTTCCTGGGCACTGTAGGCATCCCAAGGGTCCCATGTGCTGGTTGTTGCCTTCCCACCCCTGCAGCCCACTATTCCTTGGCTGGTTGGGATGAGAAGCATTCCTTGCATTCCCTTGCTGTGCCCTGAGGTTTAGCTGCTCCCAGCACTGGGCAGCAGTATCCTACCTGCATGGGACAGGATGAAACCCTCAGCAGAAAGTGACAAGTGCTAAGGGTAGATGTGCTGAGTCCCAAAGGTGAGAGAGCTGCCCCAGGGAGAGAGCTTTATCCTCCAGTAGGGTTATCTTGTATCCAGCACCCAGTAAAGCCTTTATGTGCAATCGGCTACACTGTGTCATCTGTTCAGGGCAGGCTTGATGGGTGCATCCTGCACTGCTCTGCGCTGAGTGGAGCTGAGTGCCCCAGAACTGCTCAGAGAGGCAGGAGAGGATGGCAGAGCCACAGCCACTGCCGGCGAGCCACAAACGAACCTATGGACCAATTGTGCTGTGCCTGTGCCACCCCTCCACCGCAGTACAACAGAGGAATGAGAGTGGGCACCACAGCTTGGGATGAGCTGCTTTCATAGGGCACAGGGGTACAGGCGTGAACCCATGAGCTGGTCCTGCAGTGTTGAGCTGAAGCCCCATGGCTGCGCTGGCCTGGTGGGGACATCTGACCCTCAGGCAGGGAAGGAAGCAAGGTGCAGCCAGGCCTGAGGGTAGTGGTGGGGGTACAGAACCAAGAGCCCTGGACAGGGCTGGGCACCAAAGGTGTCCCTCAGCTCTGGACATTGTCACTTTGTGAAGGAGTAGTACTGTGTCCCTCCAGGCTGGACGAACAGGGGGCTGCAGGCAGAGAGGCCAGGAGCGGCCAGACTGCCAGTGCTCCCCAGACACTGGTGTGCACTATGCCACTGGCACAAGGACCTGAGACAGAGGCATTGCCCTAGGTAAACCTTTATTGTCTGGCTGGTGTTGGTACACGTGTCAGCGCAGGTGTAGAGACGTGACAGAGGGGTGAGCAGCGCTGAGCATGTGGTGCCCTGAGTGGGGGAGGGGAGTAGGGGGCTGCCATCCTGGCTCACTCCTTTGACATCATGCTCCCCTGGGACCTGTCACCCCTGCCCATTCCCCAGCCCACAGGTGCTACAGCCCCCAGTGTGGAAGTGCCCCAAGTGCATGTGGCGGTGGGAAGCAGGGTGTTGGCACAGCCGTGGAGCTGTCCCCAGGAAGGTGCCACCTAGCAGGGCCTGTGGTGGGCAGAGGGGCTTCCTTGCAGGGAACCAAGGGAACAACTGACAGCTGCTGCCTGCAGGATGCACTGTGACCTTGGCTGGGCTGCATGGTCCTGCTCAGCCACTGACCCACACCTTGCCAGAGACATAGGGGTGCTGCCAGCAGGACAAACACTTCCTGGAGAACAAATAACTTAACAGGCTGTAGCCCATGGGGCAAACCAAGCCAGGAGCATCCCCAGCAGCTCTCATGCCTGGACCTGCCCATGGGATCAGCTCACAGCTGGCTGGGACAGAGGCAGCTCTGGTAAGGCAGAGGTGTGGACGTGCCTAGGGGGCAGAGTTCTCCTGTCCCTAGTGCCAGACTCATGGCCCCCCTGGACCCTCCCGGGGCAGGCAGCTCCTCTGCCCACTGGAAGCCCTGGGGGGAAGGGCAGCAGGGGGGTGGGCAGGGCAGGCTCTAGCACTCTTTCTGCCGCATGCGCAACTCGTGGCGACGCAGGTGGTTGTAGAGGGACTGCACGTAGGTGAAGACGCACTTGGCGTCTGGCTTCTTCCCCATGATCATCATGTCTTCAACCTCCACCAGCGGCACGCAGTCCACCAGCGTCCTGGAGAGATGAAGCCCTCAGGCAAGCTGCCCCACGTGGGGGCTGGGACAGGAATCTCACACTGCCCAGGGCCTGCTGGCACTGGGCACTGCTGCCCTCAACCCTGCTCAGCTCCTGCCCGCCCCTTGGTATCTCCAGTCCTGCTGCTCCTGGCACTGAGAGGAGCATAGGCTGCCTGCCATGGGGGCTGCCTGCCTGGGAGGATTTGCCCACCTGCCTGCACCCCTTGCCCTCCTGATGCTCTGCCACAGCTCTTGGTGCCGATAGTCACACCCTGCTCAGGCTGTGCCCACCCTCCTCCTCCAGCAGATGCTGGTGCCCCTGAGGGAGAGTCCTGCCCCATCTCCGTCTGCCTGCAACATGTCTCTCTCTGCAGCCTCAAGCCCCACCGGCTGGTCCTGGGAAAGCAGGGGCGGGTCTTGGTCACATGCTGCCCCTCACTCCTGCTTCAAGCTTTGGCCCTGCTCTTCTGCTTCCTGCCTGCCTGGCTTCCTCCCTTGACCCAGACTAGAGCCCAGGGACTGCCTGTCCCAGGCCCAGCACACCCCACCTCTAGGGTAGGCACTGCCCTGCTTCAGTGAACTCAAGCTGGCTTGTGCCTGTTGCCTCCTCTCCTAGCTCCAGCATGGTGTGGGGGTCCACCCAGGACTTTGCTCCAGCTTTTTCTACCAGCCTCGGGAGGCCCTGGTAGATCAGCCACGGCTCTGCTCCCATCCCCACAGCCTCATGGCTCTGCCACTGCCCCTCCAGTGGGCTGGCCACGCTGTCCTCACCACCCATCCAGCTCCCTGGGCCATTTTTCTCCCCAGACGGGGGGTCTTTGGGTGGTCACAGGGGCTAACAACACTATTATGGGTCACTCTGACAACCAGGCAGGGCATGGAAGGGATTCAGCCAGCTCTATCCTCTAGTCTTTCTACTGGGGGAGTAGGTGCAGGGGGGCACAGAAGCAACCCTGCCACTGCTGTCACCCCTGTCCTGGCCCTGCCCAGGCCCCTGCACCCTGCCAGGCATTGTCCTCTCCTGGGGACAGACAGTGCTAGAGCACCCCAGGCTGCTGCTTCTGGGGCAGGGGCTGTGCCAGCACTGGGGGCTGAGCTGGCATGAACTGGCAGCCCCTGCTGCTGCCAAGGCTAGCTCAGCTGCTGCGGCCCTGGGCCATCCTCCAGCAGTCCTTGACCCTCCAGAACAGCCCCCTTTTCCCCTTCCACCTCGAGGACAGACTCCCAGCTGGTGCCAGCCCCTGGGGAGCACCACTGTCCAGGAGAGCCCCACCCTGGGCCCCACAGTCCCAGTCTTCCCCTGGTGCCTTTGCTGTGCTGATCAGTGAGCTCCAAGCCCACGTCCTGGCTGGCACCAGCCCCATCTCACTGTGGGGATGAGGGCCCTTGGGAAAGCCCCTGCCACTGCCAGCCTGGCTCAGGGCGGGGCAGGGTTAATGGCGGAGCAATGGCAGCATACAAAGAGCAGCTCTGCCCTTATAAAGCCATTGTTTGGGCCCCCGTGTGCCAGTGCTGTGCAGAGCCAGGGGAGGCCCGGCTCCAGCACCAGACGGGATGCCCTGAGACAGGCACAAACACTGCAAGATGCAGCAGGACCCGAGCACTGAGTCACACTTTCCAAACTCCTGCTCCTGCCCATATATGAGCAGGCAGCACCCTGGGGCCGGGCATGCACCCTGGGGCAGGGGAAGGGGGCAGCAAGTACAAGCAGTGATGCTGCAGCAGCCCGGGGGGGGTCACCCACACTCAGGCAGTGCCACTCAGAGCACACAGAGCAGCGTCCCCAGCAGCTGATCCCTGGGTCAGGCTCAGCCAGGGGGACGGCTCTGTTCTCAATACTGCCCTTTGCATAGCTGGCAAGCCAACAGCCCCCCAGGGTGATACAGTCCCCACAGTCCCTTGCCCAAACCCCCGTGGGTGCTATTCCAGAAGGCCTGAGGTCAGCCAGCTGCCTCTGTCTATCTCCTGGCTGCAGCTGGGCCCTGCCTGCCACCACCATGACTTGCCCCTTGCCCACTGGCATCCCCCAGCTGTTCCCCAGCCGCGGCAGCTGCTTCCCAGCTGATCCCTGGTGGTGGTGGGGTGTGGGCAGATACTTGGAGGGGAAGGTTCTCACCATTGGTCCGGGGGGGGGTGACAGTGGGCTACGACTTTTTGGTTTTTACCAGCCCCTTCTGGACCAGGCAGCGATAGAATTCCTGAATGTATGTGTACACACACTTCCAATCTGGCTCGCGCATCCGGACCATGTCCTCCACGTCCAGCAACTGTGGACAGTCCGCGTGCTTCCTGGGTGCAGGGAGAGAGAGGGGCAAGCCAGTGACCGCAGCCCAGTCGGGGAGGGGAGGAAGATAAAACAAGAGACAGATCAGTGCAGTTCCCATTCCCCGGCAGCTGCTCTGCTCTGGCATGCTCTGGGGGTGCGTGATGCAGGGGCAGGAGGGCTCTGGGCACCCCGTGGCAAGGCCATTCAGGGAGACTGGGGGGACACAAGCAAGGGAGATGGGGGGCAGCGGGTGAGCGGCGTGGAGAGGCGTGAGGTCCAGAGGGAAGGACAGACAGGGCAGGAGGAGTGAGGTGTTCTGGCACGCCAGGTGCTCAGGGAGCGGGTTCCAGAGCGGAGCGACACTATATAGCTCCTATATAGACCTGTCGGGAGGATGGCAGGGCAAGCCCAGCCCTCCTGCCCAGCTCCGCTTGGAACCGCGCAGCACAGCCCTGGTGCAGGAAGCTCAGGAGAGGATGCTCACAAGAGCTGGAGGAGGAGGAAGGACGAGAGGCCACCTGGCTTCCAGGCCGGAGAGATGATGGCTCTCTCAAGTCCGCGCACTGGTTCCCCAATTAAGGCAAAAGGTCCATTACCAAGAGCGCCAAGAGCCAGGCCCACAGCTCCCTTCTCACTCCACCAAACAACACCATGGCACCCAGGGAGCTCGTGGGAGCCCCCAGCTCACCGGATGGCCCCAGACACCAGCAGGATGGAACCCCTAACCCCAGTCCTGCCCCCGGGCAGGGTGCTGGAAGAGAGGAGTGGATGGGTGGGAAAGAGACAGAAGGAAGGAGAGAGGGGCTGGCTGCCAGCCCTCCAGCTGGGCACACTCCCATCTCTCAGTACCCAGGAAAACCAGAAGCAAAAGGGGAAGGGAAGAGACTGAAGAAGCTGCGATGGTGTTTGAGCCCCTACAACTGTGAAAGAAGGCACCTGGCATGGGCAAACCCGGCTCCCCACAGGCTGCAGTCCCACACTTGGCATCCGGGACAGATTGTATTGTTGGAGGGGGTGCTGCTCTGCCCTATGCCCAGGAACCCAACCCCCATGCCCACCCTCATCACACCAGACTGGGCTGCACTGGCCTCTCGTGACTCTACCCAGGCAGCCACTTGCTTTCCCACCCAGCACCCAACCTTGTTACATGCCATGGGGGGAGCGACATGTATGGGCACCCACCTCTAGCACCATCACTCCCACGTGTCCTCCCTCACCCCAGCAGCGAGCAGGAGAGCCGCCCCAAGCCATCCCAAGCCCACTTGATGACATGAGAGGTACGTACTCTGCAGAAGAGAAGGCCACTTCGAAGTTGTGGCGGCGGTTCTGGGGCGACAGCTTACTGTAGTCAAACGCGTCAGGGAAGAAGTTGTGGACCAAGGCACAGAAGGCCATGCCATCACTCCAGCTGGATGAGAAGTTCTGGATGTCCACATGCTGAGAAGGCAAGAGAGTTACTGAGGGACAGAGTGACCAACCCTGGGATGGGAAGAGGAGATGGCACCCACCTCATAGCCCCGAGTCTTGGCTCTACACCAGTCCAGCAACATCTGCTTGATACTGTTGGCATTGGGCACGCCAAAGCTGGAGGAGCGCTGCACGGTGGTCTGTGATGCTGCGGGGTTTGGTGAGCTATGGCAGGAGACACAGGGTGTTGTCCATGGGTATTGGCTGCAGAGTGTTATCTGCACAGCATTCACTGCCCCAGCCGGCCTGTCCCAGGCCCAGCCTCACCTCCCGCCTTCTTTTTGCAGCTTCTCCATCATGGCCTTGCGTGCCTGTGAGGCTGATGTCTTGGGCAGGCTCTGAGCCTTCATTAGTTCTTTCTTCTTCTCTGCCTGACGTCGCTCCAGCGCGGCAAGGCTGCTCTGCCTGGAGGCATTCTCATCCTCACGGTCGAAGATGCTGAGAGAGAGATAAACAGTGCAAAGGGGATGGCGGGTAGCCCAGGGAAGGACAAGCGTGGCCTCAGTCCTCTGCCAGCCCTGGCACTTTGGAGCCCTCCATGTCCCTGGGACAGAAGAAGATGGCTTAAGTTCCCCAGTTGGCAGACATGTCTCCATGCCCATGAGTATCTCTGAACACAGTGAGCATACCCCAAGGACAAGGAGGCTTTGGGGACACCCTCACAAGGGAACACAGCAAGCTGGGCAGAGGGTTTGTGCAAGCAGACGAGTGACAGGAACCATGTGGGGCTGTCCCCACAGACACCACCACTCACCTGCCGGTCTTCTTGGATGAAGAGCTGTAGGATGATTTGGTTTGAATGAATGTGCTGTTGCCATCTGCAGAGAGAGAGGAAGGAGAGAGACCCTGGACAGGAGCTGAGGGGAGCCGTGTTATGCACGTGGGACTTGGCCTGTACCAGGGCAGTGACGGCTCAGCAGCAGCAATGCCCCAGGGTTAACCCTGACAATGCTGTGGGGAAAGGGCAGGAAAAGCTCTTACTGTCTGATCTCTTCATGTAACTTGACTCCATGGTTGTGGTACAGGAGGTCTTGGTGCCATCACCTGCAGGCAATGGAAACAGCTGGGCCAGGAGCAGCAGCACCCACAAACACCTGCTACTGCCATGCACACTCGCACCCATGCAGTGCAATGGGGAGAAATCTCAGGTGGTAGAGCTATGAGAATGGCAGGCAGAGGGAGGATAGAGTGCACATGCACCCCAGGCAGAGCAAAGGGGCCAGTGCAAAGCAGCAGGGAGCTGGAGCATCCCTCAGCTCCTGCAGCCACTCAGCTTGAGCCATCCAGGGACTGGGAGAACAGGAGTGTAGGGGACAGGAGACAGGCCAAAGGTGCAGATGAGGCCCTGCCACCCCAAGAGGGTGGGGATCAGGTGGGAAGGAAATCACCAGAGCAGATCCCTTAATGATCACCAGGCAGGCTCTGAGCGAGCCAGAGACTCAGCCCTGAACTACAGCCTACTCCCAGCACAGTCAAACCAAACCCAGGACAAGCAGCAAGTGGCAGAGGAGCTATGATGGCAGAGCACTGGGAAAGATTCTGCACGGCCCCTGAAGGGCCAGCACACCAGTCAATAAGCCGAGTGCTCCCTAGCCCAGCCCATACTAGACTGGATGAGACGCTCAGTCTTGGTGACAGTGCTGCGCGCTGAGCCGTCGGCTGACTGAGTGCTCTGCGTGGTGGTGGTCTCGGTGGCATGGCCAGTCCTTCCTGCTGTAGCCTGGCTTCTAGCCTCCTGCAGCCGCTGGTCTCGCTCCTTCTCCCGCTGGTCTGCAAACACAAGGTGGGAGACAGCATCAGCAGCGAGAAGCAGGGTGGTGGGCATGCTTCATGTTCCACCAAGAGTGCTATGGTTGCTGTTGGCAACCAGCTTGTGGTAAGGATGATGTCCTTGGCCTGGCACAGCTGGGGGGCAACAGTGGACCCAGCATATGCTGTCCTGCTTCCCCACAGCTGGACAGCCCTGCTCCAGCACTCTACACTGGCACTGCCACTGCTCCAACCCCAGCGGGAGTCACTGTTCCCAAGTACCTCGCTTGCGCTGGCGCAGTTCCCGCATGGCATTTCGGATCAGCCGTCGCTCCTCGAAGTCTGTTGACTGATCCAACTGCAGGACAGGAGGTCATCATCACTTGTCTGCCATCAGCTCAGGGTCCCTTCACCCTCTCCCAGGAGCCCGAGCCAGACAAAGAGGTACCATTTTATCCAGAACATCCTCATCCTCAATCCTGCTTAGCTCCTCGACATTCAGCTTGCTCCTTCTCTCCACCTCCCTCACTTGCACCTTCATGCCATTGGGCAGCTCTGGCTCCAGCCTTGGTGCCTGGGGCTGCTCCACCACCTCCGGCTCCACCTGCAAGGACAGCACCATGCGTCTGAGCCCCTGCCAGCTCGGCCACCCCACTACCCCATGTCAGGATCCATATCCCCGTCACCCTAACACATGCTGAGTGCCACAGGCAATAAGGACCCTGGAGAGGACATGTCACAATGTGGCATAAGAGCTCTCAGCTGGTAGGATGCTGCAGGAATCTGCAGGGCCCACGGCAGGCAGGGGGGCATGACACCCTCTGTGGCATCCTCTGCCCTGAGAGGACCCAGCAGTCCCTGATCTCCTCATAGTCTGGCTGCCAAAATATCTCCAGATACTCCCTGCGCTCTGTCAGGAGGCGGCTGGGCCCCCCAGCAGGCAGGAGCTGCCCGGGGCTCCATGCACAGCAGCAGGCAAGGTGCTGGCAAGGCCAGTGTGCACCATTAGCAGCACAAGGGATTTCCATGGAATTAAGGGACTTAGTGGAGAGAAGAGCTTGTTCAGGAGATCCAAGAGCCTCCCCCGCATCCCTGCCAGGATCTAGGCCAGCTTGTCCCCTGCCCAAGCACAGCCAGGACGCCAAGTCCCTTTCGGCACAAGCCCCCAGCAATGCACAACAGGCAGCAAGCCAGGCCTGGAATAGGCACAGAGGCAGCAGGGATGCCAGAGCTGACCTGGAGCAGCCATGCACATACCTGGCCCAATCCTGCATCCTGTGGGCCAGCGCCTGGCCCATGGCAAAGTCATCAGCAGGAGCTGATGCTGCCTATATGTGCCCACGCCATCACCTGTGCCTGGCGCTGTACTGGGGGCAGGACAATCGCACGTGGCCTCCCGCCCAGCACACCAGCAATGCAGAGCAGGCGGGCACTGCAGCCCTGCCAGTGGGAGCCTAAAGGGTAGCAGAGCCCCACGGTGCCGTGTCCTCATGCACCACAGCCACAGTCCCATCTCGTGCCAGGGCTCCAGACCCCCCCCAGGAGCCCTGGGGGCCAGTGCCCCCTCCCACCCCACACTGTGGGGCAGGGCTGCCCCCACTCACACTACTGTTGGTCCGGGAGAGGTGCAAGGCCGTTTGTTGGCGTGTGCTGGAGAAAGTGGGTGGATGGGCCACAGGGCTGCTGGGCTCCTTAGTACCCTCAAAGTGAGCGCAAGGGTCCTGTGCTTCCAGAAAGAGGGTGCTGATGTCTTCCCCAGTGGGCTCCTGGAGCCCTGGTGCCAGCAGGTCAAGGCAGCGTCCCAGGCGCCCCAGCTCTGCCTGCAGCTCCAGGTGCTCTTGCTCCAGCGTCTTCAGTGCCTGTGCCAGTGCCTGCACCCACTGCAGCGCCCACTCCAGCTGCCCCTCTGCCACCCCCCGGAACACTGTCAGCTCCTGACGGAGCGTAGCCAGCTTGGCTGCCCCAGCCTGTGCCAGGCCCTCCAAGCTGACCGCTGGCATGGTGGTGGTGCAGGCACTGAGGCGAGCCCCACTCAGCTGTCTGCTGCACTTTATAGGGGCGTGGGGACACCCCCCGCCCCAGCTGGAGGCCAGCCCACTCCCTGCCTGTGGGCTATTCTGGTCCCAGCAGCTGGGGGTCCCGTGCAGGGGTGCTGAGCCAGGCGCCGCATTTGCCAGCATGTCCGCCTGTGGGACCAGGCGGCTTGGCAAGGGGAGGCCTGCAAGTGGCTCCCCCCACCCCAGTGGCTGCCAGAGCCAGACACTAGCTTGGGGGGCTGTGAGACACAGCAATGGAGACCAGCCCCGACAACTGCTGTGCTGGATGAGTGACAGGGCCGACCACTGCTGTGCCCTTTCGCCTGAGCACCCTCCTACTACAGGCCAGTATCACTCACAAGCACACCGACACCTCCCAGGCTGGCACTGGTGCAAGGGTCTCAGCCACAGCCAGGATGTTTGGGGGTCTCCATACCACCACGCCACCCGATGCCTGCCCCAGGGGGAGCAGGTCCCTGCATGATGGCACTAGGCAGCACCCCACCAGCAAGAGGACACACCTCAGTGGCTACTGCCCCCAGGTCCCTGCAGCCCGCTGGTCCCTCCAACCAAGCCCTACCTGACAGAGATGCCAGCACTGCTGCCTTGTCCTACTCCTCCTCCTCCCTGCCCACGGGGAGCACACCTGTAGACTGCGTGGCTCACCAGGCAGCTGATGGGTCTCGGGCCCCCCACCCTGCCAGGCAGCCCCACTAAAACCTTAATAAGAGCTGACGGGTGTTCAGGCCAAGTCTGCCCAAGCGCATTAGCATGCGGAAGTCGCCCCGCCGCAGGCAGTGAGCTGCCCACAGGCAGGACCTGCCGGCAGGTGTAGGCAGCACCTGAGGGCAGGCTTCCCAGGCTGTGGGCACTGCCTGCCTCATACTGAGGAGGGCTGGGCTGAGGATTGGGTGAGCCAGTGGTGTCACAGGCCACTGAAGGTACCACGGCCACTGGCAGTGCCGTTCCTGCAGAGGCAGCCAGGCGTGCACAGGGCTGTGAGTGAGGCAGAGCCGTGTTTGACATCCTGGCTCCTGCCAAGGCAGCGCGCGCGGGTGCCTCACATTACCCTAGATGGGCAGGAGTAGATAAAAGCAATTGAAGGGCTGCACATGGGGCTGTCTCCTGTGCGCATCCAGCCCCAGGGTGGCCACAGCCCATTCTCCCCCCAGCACACTGCAGAGTGGCTGTTTTTTCAGGTTTTTTTCCAGTCGCACCCAAGAATCCCTCCTGGGCCAGGTGGGCTGGGACTGCCACGCCACTCTCCACTCAGGATTGTGGAGCAGGAACAGGCAAGACCCCAACCCACAGCTCTAGGGTGGGTTAGAGACCATCAGGGAGCCCTGCCCCACGGTAGGATCCCCTGCGCCCTGGCCAAGGTCCTTGCCCAGGAGGAAAAACAGCAGTGGGCAGCAATGAGCTTTTCCCCTGAGCTGCTGCCACCCTTAAGGATGTTTAAAACAGAGGGAGACCCTCAAAAGACTCCCAGCCTGCTTCCACCCCCCCTCTCCATATGTCTGGGTACATGGTGGCACAGTCCAGAGTGCAGAGGGCTCATGGGGAGCTGTGCAACCACACACAAAGCCCAGAGTCTCTTGGTGAAAAGAAACCTAACCAAAACAAAAAGAAGTACCAACCAAAACCAGTCAGAGCCTCTGGAACATGCCGTCACCCCACTGGTTCCTGGTCCCCACTCCAAGCCCTGGAGCTGTCAGGTGATGCCCAGGTGGGGCACAGCCCCACAGCACCACAGACCCCTTGCCACTCACCTTGGTGACATTGCTGCTGACACTGCTGATGTTGCAGATGCTGCTGACATTGCTGGGGATGGTGGTGATGCGAATGGGTGTGCTCCGCAGCCCCAGGGTCACCTCTGTAAGGGGAGCAAGAGGCATGTGGGGTCTGCCCCAGCTTGGCAGGCTCAGCCCCACAGTTGGGGAGTGGCTCTGGCTGAGCAGCCTGGCTACCCCATGCATCCTGCCCTGGCAGCAAACATCAAGCTCTGGCACGGGGAAAAAGCTCTGGAGACAGTCAGGGACTGGGGAAGCCAGGCCCCCCTCACCACTGTGGCTTATCCTCCTCCCCAGGGAAGGGCACTTTCTCAGTCCTCCAACTGGAGCCAAGACCCCCTGGTGCGAGGGATGGCCACAGGAGCATCCCGAGCCAGCCATGCCAGCAGGCAGGCAGGGTTGGGGCAGGGCTGGAGCAAACACAACACAGCAGTGGAATGGGACACAGCAGGACAGCATGGGCTTCCCTGAGGCAGCAGGTCAGTGGGGACAGAGGATGGGGCAGGGCTGCAGGGACAGGGTAGGGACTGGGTAATGACCCCGAGCACAAACATGGCAAGACAGTGGGGCTGGGGCCAGGCTGCAGGGCCAGATGGTCTCCCTGGACCAAGATGCCCTGAGTAGGCTGAGTGTGCCTGCTAGGGGGTGAGGGCTGCCAGGCAAGCTCTGTTCTTCTGGCAACACCCGTATTCAGCCTTCAGGCCGCCAGCACCCAAATGTTATTGCTGCTGCCAGTCAGCACCAGCCTGGCCTAGCACTGCTCACCTGCCTCCATCTGCCCATTAGTGCCCACCATCTGTCAGTGCCTGGCTTCCCACTGGCATCCACCTGTGCCACTGCCAAGCTGTGCAAATCGTTCCATCAGGAGCATGGACTCGCAGTATTTACAGCCCTGCTGGCACCTATTCCGCTGTGCTGCCCACCTTCCTGACAGATGCCCACCTTTCCCAGTCCCACCCCTCTACATGACACCCATCATGCCCATCACTCCTATGGTGTCTAGCCTCCCAGAACATGCCACCCGCCTGCTCGACCTGTCCTGCTTGCTCCATATCCCATCAGTGCCCACCTGCCCGCTGGCTGCCGGGGGCGGCCGTGATGCGGGGCGTGAGGGGCTGCACACGCCCATCCTTGATCTCGATGGTGAAGAAGGTCTTCATAGCGTCGAGGCGGGGGCCGACGGGGCTCGGGGCCGGGCGCTGCTCTGCGCCGCCGCTGCCCCGCGCGTTTTGAGCGGGCGCCGGCGGGGCCGTGCGGGGCCCCCGCTGCCACTGGGCGGCCCCGGCCCGCCCCCCCGCGCCGCCCGCCCCCG
>JAWWEU010000037.1:53234-80340 GCA_035583155.1 Acropternis orthonyx | reverse complement strand
CCGCCGCTCCGAAGCGCTGCGCGCGCTCCCGCACCGAGCCGGCGGCGGGGGGCGGCGGGGGCCCGGCGGAGCGCGGAGCTGCGGGGAGGGGCGCGGGGTCACCGAGCTGCGGCCGCCCGCGGGTGACCCCGCCGAGGCTGCGAACCCCTCCTTGGTCCCGCACCGTGCCCCCTCCGATGCATGCTGCCCCCACCCCTGGGCGACACACCGCGCGTGCAGCCGCCGGGGCGCCCACACGAAGCATGCTGCCCCCACCCCGGAGTGCCGCAACGTGCATGCAGCCCCCCCCAGCTTGCCCACGCGATGCACAATGCCCCCGCGGTGCCTGACCATGCACGTAGCCCTCCACGGTACCCACAAAATGCATTGCTGCACCGCAGAGACCCCGCCACACACAGCCCCGCGGATGCCATGCCATACACAGCACCCCCCGAGGTGGCTGCAGCGTCTCAAAGCCTCTGCCCTCTCTCCCCACTCCTGCCGCGGCCAGGTGCTTGTGCACATGGATGGGCGGGAGGGAAGGAGGAATGCTGGCCAGGGAGCAAAAGAGCAGGTGGGTGGCCAGCAACATCCTGCGACGTCCTAGTACTGTGGAGCTCCATGCCTGCCCAGGCTCCACCAGGAAACCTCCTGGCAGGGGGAAGCACAGAACGGAGGCAGCCACCACTGGGATCTTACCCGTGGAGCCAGCCGGGCACAGGGAAGAGGGCACCTGCTCCCACCGGTGAGTATTCGGGCAAGCAGGGGTCCCTGCTACATCCTGGGTGGACACTGGTGCTTGGGAAGAGCCAGCCCAGAGAGAAAAGGAGCGGGACAAAGGGAGCAGAGGGTAAGCATGGCACAGGGTGCTGCAGCTGCCATCCCCACAGTACAGCACCCTCGGGTTCCCCTCCCCATCACTCCACGCTCCCCAGTGCATAGTGCCAAAATCTTCCAGCACCTGTAGGCTGCCCCACACCCCAGGCACGGGCTCTGCTCTACAGTGCCAAACCACACCACAGAGGAGGGCAGGACCTGTGCCCAGCAGGGCAGTGGGGGCTACCCGAGGTCTGTGCCAAAAGGCATCACCCTATCCCTGCAAAGCCCTAGCACAGCTTGGCCTCTGCAGGGGAGAGGGAAGGGGTCAGGTGGCTCAGCCCCTGTAGGTGCAGGCAGGGTTCTGCCCTGGGTCTGGAGTCACTGATGCCCATGGAGCCAGGGGTGGGGGGTGAGCTCAGCCTCTCCACAGAATCCAAGTTTGAGTCTCCTGTGAGGCACGGGGTGGTCAGGTCCTGTACACTTTCCTGCACTCCAAGCTGTGTCATGCTGCAGTTCAGCATCTTCCCAGCGTTTCTGCCTTCACAGGAGCCAGCAGCCTCCAGGGGCTCCTCAGAGGGAACCCTGACCCTGGGAGCTTGTTGGTTTTTGTTTCCTTCTGGCACAGCCATGGGGACAGTTTTCCCAGCAGTTAGGAAGAAGGCAGCTGCTGGCCACCGGAATCCCCTGGAGCTGTGAGGAGGCCCCAGAGGGTGCAAGGCTCCAGGGAGGGAGGGGTTGGTCAGAGCCAGCTACGCATGGCTCTCAGCCTTATTGGGACAAAGAATGCAAAAGGCCAGGATTTGCTGCCTTCACCAATTCCCTTTCATGGCCCTGGCCAGAGACAGGAGCCTGGTAAAAAGTCTGCCTGGAACTGAGCTCCCTGGACAGAGTGGGCACTGCCACTGCTCAGCTGGGTAGCAATCAGTCTCTGGCCCTTGGCCTGGCCGTGTCCTGCACTCACATTCCTGCTCCAGCATATGTGGGCTGGAGTCACATCCCCAAGGCTGCCTGGGATGTGCATGCCGCAGGGCAGGGGAGCCGGGGGGGCCCCTGGGGCAGCATTGTCCTGCTGCCAGGGAGCCACAGCTCTCATGTCCCGCCTCCACACCCCTCAAGGGCTGCACTTACCCACTGGTGCCCTCTCATGTCTCCCATCTGGCCCCAGTGTCTGGCAGCGCACCCCAACATGCTGCTGTGGGAGGAGAGGGGCAGAGTGCTCAGCTGAGGATTGCATGCAGTTCCCCTATTAAGCTGCCTTTGCCCACAGACTGCCAGCCCTGGGCAAGGATGACAGTGGCAGCTGCCACCAGTTCTGTACCTGGCTGACAGCACTGGACTGGCTCAGGGGCAGCTGCTCCCCTCTGGGGCTTTGCCCCCCACTGGGCTCCAGGGCACTGGCTGGCCTGCCCAGGCTCCCTTCCTTCCAGGCTGCCTGGTGCTGCCCCTGGGGCTGGCCCTTCTCCAGCTCCTTGCCACCATCCTCAGGCTCTGGACTGGGCTCTGGGACCGGCTGTAGCTCCAGGAGCATGAGGGTCCCTGAGACCACGTCTGTGGGTGAAAAAAGAAGCTCTGCTCGGGGAAGCCTGCAGTGCATCCCTGCTCCTGCAGCCCCCTCCAAGCACCCGGCTCCCCTGCCCACCATTTGGGAGATGTGATCTCCATTGCCATGCAGCTGGTCAGGTGCAGCTCTGGCCATGGACATTTGTGGGGACTCACCCTGGACACTGGGTTTTTGGGGGTCTCCTGCCTGCTGGCTGCACAGCTCCTGCATCCCAGCTGGGACATGCTCTTGCTCCACCACATCCTCTCGCTCATGGACCTGGGGAGAGCAGGGGGTGAGAGCAGAACCAGCTCCTCTCCAGTCTCTGACTGGGTCACTGTGTCCCATCCTTGCCATCTGGCCAGGCACACACAAGCTGTGGCCTCTTTCCATGCCATCCAGGTCTCTGCCTGCATGCTGCTGGAGATGGACATGCCAGTCCCTGCCACAGGGGTCAGTGCAGGAGGCTGGCAGGGGGACAAGTGTCCCCACACACTGCTGCCTCCAGTGGGCAGGGAGGGAGATGCCGTATCTACTGAAGTAGGGCCCCAAATCCTGTGCACCTCTGGGGCTCCTGGCACTCCCTCTGGGGGTTTATCAGCACCAGGGCACAGAGCAACAAGCTGGCACATGGGTCCCTCTGTGGCAGCTGCCCCAAGCACACCAGTCTTATCAGTGTGGATGCCAGCAGGTGTGAGAGGACAGCTTCTGTCCCATGTTGCCAGCCCGGGCATTCCAGGGCTTCATGATCCAGGGAGCACCCAGTTTTACATCACCCTGTGTCTGCCTGTGGCACTTGCAGCTCTGCTTGTCAAATGATGGGCATAGGTCCACACACAGGTGACAGGTGTGTCCCTGACACACATCTGAGCAGGGTCAGGGTGCTCTGGTGTCAGCCAGGGAACAGGGTGCCAGTCCTGGCTATGCCAGTGCCTCTAGCAGCACTGTGGGCTCCAGGTGCTGCCATGACTCCAGGGCAGGGGGAGGTGGAGAGGGGACCATACCCTGAGGGGGCACAGGGGAACCAGGGATGGAAATGGCCTTGGGTTTGGAGTGATGGGCAGAGTGAGACAGCCCCACCAGCTACTCAGAGGTGTCGCAGCATAGCCAGGACTGGGGGCAGTGTGCCAGCACATCTGGATGGGGAGGCAGACAATGCTGAAAGGTGGTACAGGGCCACATGCCCTCTGCAGCCTCCTGCTATGGCCCTGAGCAGGTGGAGGGGGAAGCAGGGCTAGATGGAAGCAAATGTGGTAACTGATGCCTTCCTGCCCACTGTTTCTTTCCTTCGGAACCTCGCCCTCAAAGGGCAACCCTGCAGGGGTGGGTGCAGGAATCTCCTACCACCACACAGTCCATGCAGGGTCACCCCTGCTGCATTGAAAACCCCCGCTTCTGCCCATTCCTTCCAGCCCTGCCCACCAGCTCATCTTTCCCCCACCCAGAAAGCCCCCAGCTTCACTCCAGAATGAGACCTGGCCCCTCAAGGGCTGGCAGCTGCCACAGGAGAGATGAGTGTCTGACACCTCCAAAGAGTCTCGTCCCCAAGAGCCGGAGCAGGGAGGGGTGCACCATGAGCACCAGTGGGTCCCCAGAACCCTGCAAGTCTGCATCCTTGGGAGAAACCCAGGGGCACCCAGGCCTGAAGCCCCAGCCCCAGGTCATCACTGCTGGGGTCATGCTGACGCAGCCCAGCCATGTCTTCCCTGTCCCCAGAGACTCCACCCATGCCTGCCACAGTTTCCTTGGGCAGGTGAGCACAGCTTGTCTGGGGCTCTGTTCTCCAGACACACAGGAACCCCAGAGAATGGCAAGGTCTTCAGCAGTCCTGTCCCTCATAGCACCCTACACACTCACCACTGAGACTTCAGGCTCCTGGGCAGGGGGCTGCTCAGCAGGCCCCGTGTGCCCATTCTCCTCCAGCCCAGCCAGTGCTGGCAGCTCTGTATTGTCCTGCTGGCTGCTCTCCCCACTTCTGGCTGTGCCCAGGGGCTTGGCACTGCCCTCACCAAGGCTTTTCGTGCTCCCAGTATGGGCCGGTGTTTCAGCATTGTCCCTCTGGATAATTTTTGCATCCCCAGGCACAGTGCAGGGCTTGCTGTCGTCCCTCTGGCTGCTCTGCACATTCCCTGCCAGGGTCGCAGCTGGATGGGAGCAAAGGTGTTGTTCAGGAAGGAGCTCCCCATGTCCCAGGCTCTCCAGGGTAGCCACCTCAGAACACGGGAATGGTGCCTCACCTTCAATCTCCTTGGCCCGTAGCTTACGGATGGCAGCTCTGATCAGCTTGCGCTCCTCATACTCACCGGCTGCCCGCAGCTGCAAGAGGGAAGCACCCAGGAGAGAAGCAGGGTCAGCCCCAGCACAGAGTCCATCCTGGCACATGGTCTGCCCCAGCACACAGTCACTCACCAGTTTTGTCAGCTCCTCCACACTGGTGATGGCTTCGAGCTGTTGAGACAAGGCAGCCAGGGTTGCCTGCTGCTCCTCCTCCAGGTGCCGGGACCTGTGCGGGGCAAGAGTGGTGGCCAGCTGGGAGCTGCTGTCAGCACTTGGGAGCAAAGTCCCCTTGTAGGCAGCTGGCAGATCCAGTCAAGAGGCCCCTACATGTGTGAAGCTGCTCGGTGCCAGGCTGCTCCCACCCTCACCCTCACCCAAATTTGTGCCAGCCACAGTCGGGCCAGACACCGCAGACCCCACCCCCAAGGGCAGAGGCAGTGGGCGACTCTAGTTCCCCACTGGACTCACCGTAGCCAGTTCTCCTTGTCATCCTGTCTATGGCTGCCACGCTCTGGGCGGAAGCGCTTGGATGCCAGTGCCTCCTCATCCCGCTCCAGCTCCTGCCGCTGCAGCTCCCGGATGGCTGAACGGATGCGGCGCCGCTCGGCCAGGTCCAGCGTAGCCTCGAGCTGGGTGCACAGGGCTGGGCTCAGCACCAGCCCTGGCCACTGAGCCTGTCTCAGCCCTGGTGCCACCCCCTGCCATGTTCCCATGTGCTGCCCTTGCTCCAGACAAAGAGCTCTCTGGCTGTGGTGTCCACATGCCCAGTGCACACTGCCCGACACTGCCCGGCCCTGTGGGGAGTGGGCATGGCCTTCCCCCTCCCCGGACAGGATGCTGGGACCAGCCATGGTGAGGAGGGGCTACCATGGTGGCACTGAGAACTCCAGCATGTGAGGGGCAAAGAGACAGGCAAGCGAAATGAACATCCACTGGTGGTCCTTGCAGCTCCCAATGATTCCTGCAGCTCTGCCCCCTCCCAGTGCCACCAGCTCTGGAATAAGCCCTCCCACTTACTACCCCAGTCCCTCCGGCAGCTAAAGGACAGCAGAGCCTATTCTCTTCCCATCCCAATGGCCCCCAGGAGGTGTTGGTTGAGAAGGTCCCAGCACCCCACCAATGGGTCCTCCTGGCCCCCCGGCAGACCTCCTCATCCTCATCCAGTACTACAGGATGGCAGGCGGCTCTTGAAGGCAAATCTGTATGTGGGATCATCGAAGTGGGAAGCCTGGCTACAACTACCCCTCAAATACACCCGACAAAAATCTCACAGGTGCTCTGGATGCTCCTCAGCCCACCCAAGGCTAGGACCTGGCACACAGTGTTGCTCCCCCTCTTTCAGATCAGGTAACAGTCCAGCCCTGCTACCAGCCCCAGTGCTTCCAGGAGGCCACTCACAGCCCCTCTCTGATGCTGAAGGGACAGAAGGCAGTCAGATCTCCGGGGAAAGGCCATCCAGGCCCTGCTGTCCTCCCACTGTCCTGCTGTGGGACATCAAGACTGACCCAATGCTGGGAACTCGGGAGGTGATTTCCCACGGAGCTCATTAAAAATAAACCCCATGACACACAGCAGCTGCTGTCACTGTCAAGTCCCAGCACGCTGGGAGCAGCCGTGGCTGCACCGCAGGACAAGAGCCTCAGTCTCCTCCCTTCCCGTCCCACAGGGCACTGAAAGGCTACTCATCAAGGCTCTCCGGGTTCTGCTGCAGCATGGATACAGGGTCGGTCTCTCAGCTGGACTTGAGCTAAGCCAACTGGGGGCCCCAAACCCCCCCTTGTATGCAGACCCCCATGCAGAGCCCCTGAGAAGCCACTCCATGCTCAGAGTTTGGGGACCACGGAGGGTGTTCCCATCCCAGTGAAGCCAGCAGGCACAGAGCAGGTACAGAGATGCCACGTGCCAAAACTGTAGTACTCCAACCCCTGCCAGCCTCCAGGCCCAACCAGAAGCATTATCCTTTCCCCACCAGGAAGGTTCCACTGGCTGGGACTACCAACTCTCAGGGAAGACCAACACTGAAAACACAAATGACATCTGGGGGAGCTGCCTGGAACTGGGTTGCTCCCTCCTTCCCACTCCAGCAGCCCCCACCATGCCTTCTGGCAGTGCCATCTCTCCCAGCATTCTGGTCAGAGCTGGGGCCTACAGCCCCCCATGGCTCTTATCTGGAGCAGGCACCTCTGTTGGCACAAGGGCAGGGAAGCAGCTTGGGAAGAGCAGGAGCCACTGCACTACCAGGGCAGGGGGGTGTTGAGGAAGAAACCAGTTCCTCCATCCACACGGGCCTCTCATTTCCCGTCTGCCCTGGATGGCTGCCAGCATCCCAGGGATGCTGCTGCAGTGGGGACACTACTGCCAAGACAACAGCACTGAGACATGCCTTCTCCCCAGCTTTTCCAACAGCAATGGAGGTCACCCTGGTCAGCCGGGGAGCCCAGCTCTGTGCACATGGGGCAGCACCAATGGGCTGGGAAGTGGTGGAACCATGTCCAATTCCAAACAAGGGGCTGGAGGTGGAGCCCTGGGGCAAGGATGACTCTCCCTGCAGCCATCCAAAAGCTTTGAGTACAGGAATACAGTCTTCAACTGCACACCGGGTGGCCAATGCCCTGGCCCTTCCCTAAATAAGCTACTGGCAAGTGAGTGGTTTGGCCTCAGCAGTGGAGTTAGGGCAATGAGGGAGATGGTGGGGACTGGGGAGGAAGAGGGTTGTGCGCAGTAGCTGCAGAAGACCAGAGTGAAGAGGGGGACACAATGGGACACCAACTCTGCACACCCTTGTGGAGGGAACACACTGGCATCCGTGTGTAACACCCATAACGTGCTGTGTAACACCTATCTGCCAGCTCTGGAGTCTGCCCAGGAGGGTCCAGCTGGGACCTGACCTGCACGCAGATCCTGGAAGGCTTCTGCCCATGGGACAAATGGCAGCAGAGCAGGAGAAAATGCCCTGTCTCATGTCAGCAGGGAGCTGGAATGAGGCAAATGAGTGGCTTTGGAAGTTCCGTAGCAGCAAAAGCATGCCAGAAACCACAATGGTTGGGAAGGGACCAAGAGGCCCAGTCCCACCAGCACAGGCAAGCTCAGGGAATGACACATGCCATGGCCCCACAGGTCCTGCCCAGCCGTCAGCAAATTAACAGTTCCAAGCAAACACCAGTCTCAGCACACAGAGTGGCTGCTTCCCCACTGGTGCCCAGAGCCCTGGCACAGCAGACAGCTCCGCCTGGAGGGCTGCAATTAGCCCTGCCTCCATCCAGCTCTCCAGAGCACCTGAGCACACAGCACTTCGGAGGCTGAAGCCTGGCCACAGGGAAACCCCTGCACCTCCTGCAGACACAAGGTTCACTGTCACTTTTAGAAGGCGCCACAGGGAGCATGGCTGCCTCTGGGCAGGGGAAAGTGGGAAGGACACTGGATGACAGAGATGTAGCAAGGATGCATGCTCCTCAGGGCCAGCGAGGCCTTTGCCAAAAGCTGCAAAATATAAGAAGAAGGGGACCTCGTGGCACTGACTTTCCTAACTCAAGCCTGCCCTGCCTCTGCCCCCAAGGGGCTTTGCATCCTCACTAATTAACCAGACTGAGATTTGGAGGTGCTGAGAGAGGGAAACATTCCTCAACCCAAGGCCAGCAGAGCACAGCCTGGAGCTCAGCACAGCCCTGAGCACTCAATCAATGCCCTGCTTCCAGATACCCACCTAAGAGCCACCCTGCAGCAGCATTCACCCCATCTCCCACAGCTCCCTCCCTGGGCTCCTCCAAGTCCTTGGTCACCTTCATGTTGCCCCACAGGTTCATCCCAACTGGTCTCTCTGGATCTGAGGTACAAGTGGGCAGCTAAGGAGGGAACCATGTGGATGCCTATGGCAGGAGCTGGGGGGCAGAGGCCCCCCAGCAGCTCCCAGCTCAACCAGCACAGGCATGAGGGGTCTGCAGGGACTGGCTCATGTTCCCCAGCCTCTTTCTTCCAGTATCCCTGGGGACATCAGATGCTGCTGCCAAGGTGTCACTTGCTGGGAGAAAGGACAAGAAGCAAGGCAGAGTGGAGGGCTTCTGAGAGCAGAGGAGCAGGGAGGAAGGAGTGGATGAGGCAGTTTTCCCTTATATGGACTAATCCTCTTCCAGCTGAGTGGAGCCAAAAACCTAACCAGAAAAAAAAAATCCTTCTCTGCTTCACCTCAGCCCAAGGCAGGCTTTCCCCAGCCCATGCAGCACAGCACAGGGAGACCTGGATTATGAGCAGGGTGCTCTAGGAAGGCAAAGGTTCAGTGGGTCAAAGAAAAAGCCCCTGGAAAAGCAGTGCTTGCTGCACCTCCCTAAGCTGGCCCGAGACCCGGCACCCGTCACCACTTCTGGGGATCCACCTCAGCCCAGAGACCTCGGCTAGGACATGCCAGAGCTAAAGCATTGGCAGGATGGGGAGAAATCCCGACCACCCAACCCCACACCTCCGAAGGGGTGGTCCGTCGGCCCCAACATCATCCCACGATGATTAGTGGGCTCCTCAGCCCACGAACCACGGGCAGGTCTATGTGTCGTCATGCAGAACTGGCTGAGGGTGGTCCGGCAGGAGGCTCGGCGCGGGGCAGCCCCCCTGCCGACCTACGGCACAGCTCCCCCTTCCCACCGGCATCCCGACTCTTTCCTGTTCCCGTAGATTGGCCTTCCCGGCTGACTCAGCTTCCTGCTCTGCCCATTCCCCAGCGCTAGCCCGGGCCACCCCGGCTCACCCTCCGGGACAGCCAGCACATCCCAGCCGCGGGCGGGGGGTGCTCAAAGCCGGGCTGCTCGTAAGGGGCTTCCCGGGGCACCAACCCCGGCAGAGCAGATCGCAGACCGGCACCCTGAGTTCCGCCTTCGGGACAAACGGCCCCTCGTCCCCTAGAGCCCACCGGCCCTGGCAGGCCCCTGCTCCGGTGCTCTCGAAGCCGCCGCGCAGGAGGGGAATGGGATGCCCGGCCACGCTGGCAGAGCGCGGGGAGTGCGCCTGATACCGCGCCAGCCCCGGGCACGGCGAGAGAGAGCCCGCACCGGGAGAGCGGGGAGCAAGGAACCGAGCCGGCAGCAGGGACCGATTCCCCGGAATCCGCCGGCCGAGGAGATGGAGCCGGGACAGGCGGTACGGCCAGGCGCGGTGCGAGCAAAGAGCCAAGCGCGGCCGGAGCGGCGGGGCCGGAGTCACCGCGGCAGTGCGAGGGCTCGTACTGGAGCTCAGAGCCCGGCCCGGGTCAGAGCGGGCCCCTCCGGGTGCTGCGGCCCGGGACCCTCAGAGCTGCAGCCACTCCCAGACACGACTCCGGAACCCCCGACTGAGCGGCAGACACGGGGCCCGCCCGATCTCGCTCTGCTCACGCTGGGACAGCCCACCCCGACCCGGGGAGCAAAGGGAGCCGAGGCACCCCCAGGCACGCACCGATCTTCCCCCGGAGCCGCCGTGAGGGCGCCCCGTGCCCCGGCCCTCCCGCCGCGGGACTCACCAGTTTCCGCAGCGCTCCCTCGTCCATCCCGAGGAGGCTCTCCTGGGACATCCCGCCCGCCGGGCCCGCGCTGCAGCGGCCGGGGCTCGGCGGCGGCCGAGACAACAAAGGGCGCGACCAAAGGGCGGCGCGACCCCGCGCTCGATTCGACTGCGCTCCCACCCGGCCCCACTCAGTTCCCTCCCTCCCGCCCAGCCCGGCTCAGCTCGGCTCGGCTCGGCTCGGCCCGGCTCGGTTCGGCTCCGTTCCCGCCCGCGCTCCAGGCAGCGACTCAGCCCCGCCGCTTCCCGCCGGCCCCGCCCCGCCCCGCCCCGCCCCGCCGAGGCTGGGGTCCCGCTGCGCGGCACGTCCCCAGGGCCGGGCACCGACCAGAGCGGCCGTGCCATGCCCCGGGGCTCCGGGTCTCTCCCGCCCCGGTCTCCACGCCGGTGCCGAGGAACTCGGGCCTGGCCCGCCTGGTGTGGCACCCCCGATGCGGGTGTATCGCTGCCTGCAGAGCGTCCCCGCGACCCGCCGGGACCGTCCCGAATCCGGGCGAGGGGACATCCCGCTCGTAGAAGTTGCTGTGCCCTCGGCTTGCGGGATGCGCGACCGAGAGCCACCAGCACCTCCCGTCCGAGGCCCTCCCCACCGTCCTCCGGAGGATCACACCATGGGGTGCCCCTGCATGCTCTGGAGGGCTGTTTGAGCCACCCCCTGACACCCCACAGGATTAATGCCCAGGGCACCCTCAGAGCCCCTCACCTGTGCTACCCCCACATGGTCCCAGTGCTCATTCTGACTCGGAAGTGCTTGCGGTACCTTGTCCTCCCATCCCATCCCAGGTGGCAGTGTCAGGACAGCCAAGTCTATGTGTCAGGCTGTGGGGAGCATCCCATGGAGATCTCAAGCTCTCCACCTGCCACTGGGCCGCAGACCTCCTCAGCAGAGGACAGACTTGCTGGAGCTCAGTCCTGTTTTTTGGCAAAGGCCAGAAGTATTCACCAGAAAGGACTAAGCTTCTGCCACCACCCAGAGGTGCTGTGGGCTCTGGAAAGCAGGCAGCTGCCACATGCTTCTGGCTCCTAGGAGAGGGGGACAGGTGCTGGTCCCTGCCCTGACCAGCAGAGATCAAGGGGCTTCCCCCAGAGCAGGTTCAGTTCACTGCTCCTCTGGGACTTCCCAGTAATCTGGGGAGATGCATGAGATGGAGCAGGACTACATCATCCCCTGACACAGGGAAGGACCCAGAGAGGCCAGAAAGATAGGGTGTGTTGGAGGTGCCTAGAGGGTCCAGGAGTTTCCATATTGTGAGTGTTTTTGGTTCAGATATCACACTCTAGACCTCTTTGACAGTGTGGGTCTTCAGTTGCACTGGCATTCCAGAACCTCTGCTCCCCTTGGCTCCTTGGCCGCTCTCCACTCTCCAGCCCTAAGCAACATTGGGCTCCACCGGAGCATGACAGCCCATTCCCAAGCAACTGTGCTAAAGCCAACTGCTCCAAGCACTGTTCCCCAAACACACCACCACCCTCTGCAAGCTTCAGCAGCAGCATCATTTCCCTTGCTGGATGAACCCTGTGCTGCTGCCATGCAGGGGTCTGGGGTCTGCCCTGCCTGCAACTCTCCTGTCACACAGACCCTTGGGGAGCAGGCACCAGCACACTCAGTAGTCTGCATCCCCTGCAGCTCTGCTTGTCACGTGGGAGCAGGTGCCGGCACCGGTGCATAGCCAGTTCCTGGCAATCAGGCAGCACAGCTGGCAGCAGCTCTTTTGCCTTTGTGGGGTGGAGGGACCCCACTGCCAACCTTGAGCTGGTGGAGGCACATCAGGTTTGTTTCCCAACCCCTCCACCAGCAGCAGCAGCACTGGGCCATGTGGATGCTGGCCTTCCCACAAGGAGCACCCAGCTGCAGAAGCATGCATAAAGCAGCCTTGGATGCAGTTCCCAGCACTTGCAGCGGCACTTATCTTGCCTCGGCTCCCACAGGTCTACACCACTCCTGGTTCCATTCCCCCAGGTAGTGACCCTGTCACATCCTCACTGACCTACTGCCAAGGGCCAGTGCAGCAGGGTGTCCCCAGCCCTGCTGTATCCACACAGCACCCCCAGGGCCCCTCCAGGGGTAAGGTGGGCACACAGCCAGTCAAGCACAGACCCCAGGAAGACTCCCTTATTCTGGCAAGTGGAGAAAGGAGACATTTACAAACCCCTTGGAGAGACCAGGGGCTCTGGCTCCAGGCCTGGCTCTGGGAGGACTGTGGTTGGCTGCCCAGTGCATTGGCATGGGGCAGATGAGGGGGCGGTCTCACTGGCTTGCAGCAACCACACACATTGTGTGTTCTGTGCCAACACAGTGGGGCAAATCATCCAGTAGATGGGATGAACCTGCACTAGGGAGCAGAAGCCTGGGTGGGTGCACAGCTCCTGGAGGCTCCCCAAGTCAGGGGACCAGTGCAGCAAGGGGAGGTGGGGCAAGAGTGCTTTGGGTTCCCTTTGGAGATGCTAAACATAATGTCAAATACCAGTGATGGAATTTTATTGTGCAAGCATGTGTCTAGAAACTGGTCTGGACACCTGTCTGACACAGGGGTGGGACAATGTAGACAAGGGTAGGGACCTGACTGTAGTGCCAGACAGGGAGAATTGAAACTCCTTTGGGGCTTGGCCCTTCTCCTGGGCACAGGAGCAGAGTGAGGGGCCCTGCTGTTCTGGCAGCACAGACCCACTGGCAGCGCAGGGCTGCACAGGTTGCCGGAGCCTGGCAGCAGGCAGAGGAGCATCCTGGGACCCCTTTCCTTCCTTCTGGAGCTTTCACAGCCTCATGCCTCCTCTCCTGGGAACTTCTGAAACCCACAGACTTGTGTCCATCCCACTGTCCCCACACCCCAACACTTTGTCACTGCTACCAAAGTCACAAGTTGGCTGAACCTGGCTGGCCTCACTCCCAGAGAAAGCCAGGGAGTCATCTGTCACCCTGGGAAGATGCTTGGCCCAGGCATCCACTTCTGGCTGACAAAAGCATCTGGATGAACTCAGGGACGAAAAGGAGAAAGAGGAGAGAGAGGAGAATAGCTCTTGGCTTCACTGCACTGTGCTATTTGCCCATTGCCTGCACATGTGAAGCCTGATGCCACCACTCCTCTGTGTGCTGACACCAGAGCAGCTCCCACAGAGCACTATGCTATTACCAACAGTGACATCATGGTGGCTGAGTTTAAGACCTCTTAGATCTGCTTCCCAGGGCAACCCATGGCAGAGAACCCTGGTAGTTCCTAGCTCCCTGGGGCTGCGGGGGAAGTTGGTCTCTCCATGCTTCCTCGTCCTCTTCCTCCTGGTGTTTGCAGTCTTGCATATGAGGATGTGCCAAGATCCTCCTGGACAGTAGGTCCCTGGGCACTATGCAGCTTGGTTAGTGCAAAGGCTGGCATGAAGACAGGCCAGAGCAGCATGACCTGGGGTGGATGTAGGGCTGTCCCCCCTTGAGAGAGACAGCCAGACCTGCACATGGGCACACCCTACAGAGATGAAGCAGGACAAGGGATGGGTGAAGGGCTGCCCTTTGGTGCAGATGGAGGCTGGGAAAGGCAGAGTGGCCAGGGTGATGCATGGGAAGGTGTCAGTGAAGCAGTGGGACGCACAGCACAGCCAAAGGTGGAAGGGCAGCAGCATGGCAGCTCTGCTGCAGACAGACCAGCCACAGGGACCACCTGACTGCACAGAAGTAGTGCCACTTGCTAAAGACAGGGCACTCTTGCACAAACTCATGGCCCCATTTCTCAGGCATGAATCACATCCTTCTTGGAGCCAGGGCAGGATCAGGTGTGATGGATTCCTCACTGCTGACAAGGGCACTGGGCATCCTCCTGCCTGCCCTTGGGGTGCTGCATCACCAGAGACAGGAAGGAGCTGTGTGACAAGGAAGGTCCCACTTTTGGAGTGCCACACTGCCCAAGGAGGTGCAGTACTTCTGCCAGCATGGAGGGCTCCAGTTGTCATACCTGGCTGGCCTTGCTGGGCACCAGCATGCAGAAAGCACACAATGCTTCCTTATGAGCTAGAAGCAATTTGCCCCAGGTGAGGATCTTGCAGGCTGGATCTCTCCTGTGCCTCTCTACCTGCATACAGCAAGAGAATAGGCAGGTCTGTCCATCTGTCTCCAGGCTCTAGTTTGTTGCTCATGCTGCCTGAGGTGCAGGTGCCCCAGCTGAGGTCCAGGTGTGCGTGGCAGTGGCCACAGCATGGGCACACTGAGGATCAGGGCATGGCCACTCCTTGCTGTGCCAGGGGCCGAACTGCACTCTGCCATCCTGCCACAGGAGCTGTGCTGGCAAGTAGCGGGGGACTCAGTCTGCAAACGGCATGCACCTGCACTCCTGGTGGAGCCTCTCCAAGGGGTAGATCTGCAAATGAGATGGTGGGTCAGCACCCTCCCTGCCATGCCCACTCCAGTCCAGCTCACCTCTTGCTGCAGGGCTGCAGCACTGGGGCACTGAGCTCCGGCCCTGCCACAGCTTTGTCTGGCAGGAGTTAAACCCCAGATAAGTGAATTCACTTCCCTCTACTCACATTTGGTCCATTTCCTGTGCAGAGTTCCCCGGGGATCCTGTGAAACAAGCACAATCTGTGCCACTGCCTGCCCTGCCAGAGAAGCCAGCAATGGGGGGCCTGTGTGGACCCCTCTGCCAGTCTCTGTCCTGTGGCACCACATCCACCACAGGAGCCTGGATGTGCTTCTGCTGCAGTGCCTCTGACACTGCCCGTGGGCACCTCTTGGCCATGAATCCACCTTACCTGCACTGCCAGGAAGGAGCAGAGAGGGAAATGCAGTCAGTACCCAGCACTGTGGGAGCCCAGTAACCCAAGGTACTGCACAGCACCCTGCAGTGCAGGATGCGGCCACAGGCAGGATGCCATGTCCCCCAGGAGCAGAGGGAGGCCTGATGCAGAGGCTGCCATGGAGCTAGCATCTGCTCAGGACATGGACCTTCAGGCTGCAGCCTGCTCTCTGGCAGTGGATCTGGGGTACTGGAGTGCTTGGAAACAGTCAGGGCCTCGGTGTCAGTATCTCCAGTGAACACAGGGCTGCCAGCCTGCAAGGAAGAGTGGGAACCTTCTTTCCACACTGCATGCTGACATTTCCAGATGCCTATGGCAACACGTGGGCCCAGGCTGAGAACATGGACCCTGTCCTGCTGCACAGCCGGTGCCACCAGCACCTGTAGAGGCATTCTGGGTCGTCCAAGCTTCCCACAGAGCTGTGTCCCTGCTCAGCTGGCACTGCTGGGCTGCAGAGTTTCCCCTCCAGCCTGCCCAGACCTCCAAATGTCCCTTGTCTGACTCCCTTCCTACAATGGGTTGTACCTCTCACAAAGCATGCTGACCCACAGGGGTCCCACCTGCTGTGCTCTGCAGCTGGAGCACTGTTAGGAACCAGGCCCTGGGGGACCACAGCTCCTGGCCACCTCAGAAGCTCTGCCCAGAGCTGGAGAGAAAGGGGCAGGCTCCAGTTCAGTTGCAGCTCTGGGACCTCACATGAAGTCCTGGCTGTGTGTGACAAGAAGGGAGGCCACTTCAGTATTTCCACGGACAGGACATTCCTGAGAGGTTACCCGATAGCACTGCCCCCTTCCTGCCCTTCCAATTTCTTTGTCACACTGAGTGAACACAACTATTTTTTCCCTTTTTGAGACACTGCTAGAGTCTATAAATCAGAAAGTTGAGATCTGCTGTGGCCAAGAAAGGAAGGGTTTGGAAAAAGGACAGAAGTTCAGGAAAGATGCCAGTCCTGATGACTTACTCCTAAAACCCAGGCTCCAAACATCTTCAAAAATTTCTGACTGGAGAAGAGAAGGCTCTTGGAAGACCTCATTGCAGCCTTCCAGTACTTAAAGGGGGCAGATAGTGATAGAACAAGGGGGTGGAATAGATGAGCTTGAGGTCCCTTCCAGCTGAACCATTCTGTGGTTCTGTGAAACATGCCAACCTTCCAGGGCTTTCCCAGAAGACCAAAGCAGTCATCTGCATCTCCAAGGACCCTGCCTGTCAGTTAGGGGGTTTGGCTATGAGAATGCTGGGGGGCAGCCGAAGAATTGGTTTTCAGACTGCCCTAAAAAATGGCTTCATTCAAAAACTGTGTGGCAAAAGCAGGATGACTCTTCTTGCAGGGTTGGGTTTGGGGAAGGTCCTTCAGGTCACTGAAACTAGAAAGACCAAAGTGGCACTCTTGTGCCACAAGCAAGGCTGAATGGTCCCCAGCATGTGACCAAATGTCCTGAGCTGCCCAGGTTCTCTCTGCAGCCTCGTGCCAAGGCAAACAGATCACTCATCCTGGAGCTGCAACGCTGCCTGCACGGAGGGAGATGCAGGCCCAAGTGCAGGGTCCAGCACAGCACACACTTGCAGGCTGGCTGTAGGCAGCCCTGGCTAGGGGAACAGGGGGAACAGCTTCTCCTCCAGGACTGGGGAGCTAGGGACAAACCTGCCTCAGCACTTAGAGGTTGCTCTCTTGTGGGTCCCTGGCAGCATGGAAACAGCATCACAGGCACCTGTGCCACAAGGCTCCAAGAAGCCTGGAATATGTAATGTTATGGAGCACCTGTACAAGTCCAGACCTGGTATTTGCCAATAAGCCACTTCATGTGCTCACAAAGGGCGGTTGGTTGGGTGTGCTGCCCCAAGTGGGTCATATCCTGCCACCAGGTTCAGGGCATGGCTGTGTCACACCTTTGGGCTTCCTGCAGCCTGTGGTCAGTGACGGGTGACCCACACCCCAGGACTACCCCATTCTTACAGATCAAGAGGATGAGCCTTGATCTGCCTCTCTGGTCACAACTCTAGTTGCCTCTGCACCTGTCCCAGGCAGGTGCCCTTCTGTCTCGTTCACCATGTGAACTATTTCAAGATCAGGCTCTTTTCTGGACATATTTTCTCCTTATATTTCCTCAATTCTCCACTGGGACAGTCATAAGGAATTAAGAAAACTTGGTGAGATATTCCTGAGTGTGTTCTTCAGGGTTGCTCCATCCCGGGACCAGCCTTCCACTTGCCCACAGCTCCATGATATATCTTCTTGCACTACCGGAGTCTCACAGGCTCACCATGAGGAGCCTTTCTTGACAACACTGTACCTGTGCAAAACATCAAATGGTTTCCTACCTGTAATAAATATCACTAGTTACTGTGCTTTTCCATTATTTCTGTAGGTGTTCACAGATTTTTCTCTAATGCAGAGCTGGCTGGACTACCAACATCCTTCTTCTATTCCCTCCTTGCTTTGCAAAAGCTCAGATATGAAAGCTGTAGACTGGAGACCATCTGTGTAGGGAGTGATAGTCTTATGCCAGGGCTGGCTTTGCTTCTTCTTGTCTTCTTGTATAAATGGCTTCTGTAACAAAGAACTGAACAGCTGTGTGGTCAGGAGTCTTCCCTGCCATGACTCTGCCGAATGTTATACTGGACTCATAACCCTTGCTGCTATGCCTACTGTACTGCAGGCAGTCTGAGCTGTTCCATTAAAATGCCCTGTCCACACACAATGAGATTGCTAGCACTCCACTCAGTATTTCATATGTGGTCTTCAATTCACTTTGAAGATGGAAGATTAATTTATCCACTGCAAAGTTGGTATGCACAGGTCCTTATCCTGCAGCAAATGCTCCCACAAGCATCCCGCATTGCTCTACTGGCTCTCCGTGATGTACTTTCCTGCTTTTCCTTTTCTGGAGGTCATTCTCCTAAGTCCCAGCTTCAGTAACTGAACTGGGGTCAGCTGCAGCTCCAGCATGTGTGGAGGTCACAAACCAGCACTTTGCTCCTTGTGACCCAGTTACAGCTGACAGCTGCACCCCGATCCAGCTATTGCCTTCCATGATACTCCTCCCTCCTCAGTGGTATGATGCCATACACAGAAATCTTACAATAACTTTTCACAAAAACTCTGACATTTCTCACAAGTCATGCCCACATTTGGAGGCCCCTCATGCTGTGTCTGGTTTCTTGAGAAGCTTCTGTCTGCCACCCAAACCATGCCCCATTCCTGTCCCCACTCCAGCAGTTGTGATGCAGGACACAATGAAAAAATAAAATAAAACACAAAATAAAACCTCCTGATCCCCTCGCAGCATTTATATTTTGTTCTTATACACCCACACGCCTTTGCCAGCCTGCAAATCAGCAGGCTGTTGCTACAACACTCCTTCTCTGCTTCCATTACCTAGTGTTTCCTGGCCCCAGGTATACATGGTAAAGTGAACCAGCAGAATGATGAAGGATATTGGCAACATTCACTGAGACCATAAAATGGATCAATCTCTCCAGCTGATGTTACAAAAACTTGTCACAATTCTCAAGATGCTCCTGTTGAGGACTTCCTAACCCACCTCATGAAAACACAGCAGGTACTGCCAGACTGGTCACTGAGGAAACACCACAGAATATGCACCTCTATAACTGCCAAACTATAGCTTGGGTCCTGCCGGAAGTAAAAAAAAGCAGGCAGCTAGTTCCCCCAGCTAACACATGCAATGGGCACCATTGCTCCAGGTTCCTGTAATAACCACATCCTATGCCTGGCCTAGTGGCTCAGAGAAGGACATGACCCCTCAGAGGCAGCAGGGATCTCCAGCTGGTCCAACAGCTACAGCTCAACACCAGGCTGTGGTGGGCAGAGCTTGCACCAACATGCTGCATGCTGTTGCTCCTACCCCTGAATTCCATGGCCTCCAGTCCCTGCATTTTTCTCCTTGTTGCAGGGAAGTGCTTGCTCAAGAAGCATCCACCTCCTATCAGTTATCAGCATCCAAAAAGCAGCGTTTCACTTCTCTGCATACCTGGGAGGTGGTGTCTGTTTGTTCCAACAGTCAAAGCCCAGCAAGCCTGACCCCAGCTCTGCTACAGACTTGGGAGAGCAGGGAGGGTAGGGCCAGCCCCTTGTGTGCTGTGATGGCAGTCCTGCCAAGGTGTGGCTCTCAGCAGGGGCTCACGCTCCTCTCTGCCTGGTGGATCTCCAGACTGTGAACCCAGCAGACATCTGTGGACACTGCTGAGTGCAGGGTGCAGGGCAGGACATTTCTCCACGGCAGGGATCATGTGGTGGGCCTGAAACCCTTTCAGCACTATGAACCTGGTGACACCTTTGGCATCCAAAGAGAAGGCAAGCTGCTCCACAGGCAGAGGCTTCAGAGAGCCTCAGCCTCAGGGAGGAGCTGGCAAGGAGCAGCCCCCGACGTGGCCACAGCCCACACTGCCTGCTCCCCACCACACTGTGCAATCTGGGGCCCCCACGACTTCTGAGATTGCATGGCCTCTGTTGCAAGGGCCCCCCCCTTCCTGGCAAGCACCCCCTTCCCTGCACAGCTGACACAGGGGGGCAGGGAGGCTTGGCTTCTGCCATCAAATTGTCCCATTCTCTTCCCATGTTTGTTCTTCCATATTCCTCATTCTCAGTAGATAACTCTGTCAGATGAAAAGCTTTTTCCAGGATTAACCAAGGATAGATTGTCTTTTCTCCCCATTTCTATATCACTAGTTGGATTAAGGCCTTAGTTACATGTAAACAGAGGGCAGAGCAGAGGCAAGGCCTTGTCATGGGGCCAGAGCCTGAACCACATAGTCAGCAAAGAATTAGATCTCTGTGAGGTGGGGGAAGGAAGTACTGTCTTACAGGAAAATATTTAGATTCTCTGGAATACTGGCCAATTACAATATTTTTCTTCAAATAAAACATTTATAAGAACACTGAAATAAATATTTAAGAACACTATATACCAAGGCCCTGAGTCATCCCTGATGAAAAAGTGTTCCCTCATTTTTCAGGCAGCTTCCCCGTGTAGGGTTTGGAGTTGGGAAGACTTCTGGCAGCACTGAGGTGTACATTGTGAAATTGCTCCTTCTTTCAGTCCTTCTGTGTGGAGGACTGCAGAGGGACGTGGACACAAATGAGATTGTTAAGAAGGCCTTTTCTGAGATTCTGATGAACTGAGATACTAATTTAAGCCACACTCCCTGCTATCACATCAAGTGGCTTGTTCAGTGGCACTGGGGGCCACATCCCACCACCCTGGCTGCAGAAGCAAGGCAAACCCACTCATATGGCCACAACAGATTTTGTGCCCTTCTCCTGACTACACCTGAGCTGATGCCCACCCTGGTCTTGAACAGCCCCAACCACACGCTTTGCCCTCTATTTCATCCCCATTTCCCCCTGCCATATGAACAACCTACCACAGTTCCTTCCCTCTCAGGCTCAAGTTTTGCTGATTTTGCATCCTTGTTCAGTGATTACAGCCTTGGTGAGTGATTCCAGTCAGGCAGCACTGCCAACACTACCTGTCACCATTTTGTCGGACTATTTCTTGCTGTTTGCTCAGTCCCAGGTCAGAGCTGGCCCCTCTTTGGCCTGGCAGTCACCCCTCCACTTAACCTCAGCCCTGGGCCAGACACCTGCCTGCAATTTTGTGCTATTGTTACTAATGCTAGTATTTTTCTATATTTCAGTCACTGCCACAGCTGCTGCAACATCAAAACTAACTTTCAGCACAGGAAGGAGTTCTCTTCACTGGCTTTCACATATCCACTATCCCACATGCCTGTAGGAAACATGCCATCACCACACTCCTTAGGAGCCTATGGATACTTTGCTCTTCCTTAAGTCAGGTTAGGTGAGGAGGGTATAGAGAAACAGTTTGGGAGAGGCACACAGGCAAAGCCACTTTTAAAGAACAAAGCTCTTTGTATTTTTAAAATATTTAGGTTCATGTGAGAAAACAACATGTATTATGCACATCACCAATGCAGGACAAAGAAGGGGAGCTCAGGATGTATTGAACAAGCATGGTGACATCTCCACACATCCTCCAAACTGGAGACTGATGGGATTAAAGGATTGACGAGGACTGGTCAAACCATCACAAAAGGATCCAACTCTGCTGATAAACCTTTCCTGAGTTTGTTTCTCTTAATGAAAATAACCATGTCTGGATGAAAGATCTGAGTGATGAGAAGAAATAACTTGAGGGTGAAGTTGGCAAAAAAAATGCCACTGCCCCACATATTAATTTTCTTTGGCCTTCCAAGAACCTCCAGGCTTCCTGAGAGTCTCAGCTCAGTCTAGGGACAGTCTCTGGAGCTGTGTACTGACAGAGTGTTGACAGCTTTTTGCCACAGTACTTTTGCTCCTCACACCACCACCTCGACTGCTAGACTGATGAGCTTCCTGCAAACCACCACATGCCAGGGAAAATGCTATGCATCTGTGAAGTTCCCCTCATTCTCTTCCACCAAGACTGTCAGGCCTTCACATTGTCAGCTTCCTGTAAGGCAGAAGGGCAGTCCAGGGTTCTGGTGCATCTTGTACCTGTCTAGAGCTAAAGCTAGAGGAGATGAATGTCTTCAGAGATGACAAAAGACATTTGACACAAGATGGCATTCCCAGCACACAATGGAGGAGCAGTTATCTATTGTGTGTCATCACTGTTGATGTTTTGATGGGAAGGATCTGCAGAGTCTTGCTTCCACCCCACCACCCTCAAGTGTGCTCTGCACCAGATGTGGTGAAACAGCTGTTCGCCTCTTCACTCATATCACAGATCAATCTACTTGAATGATGCTTCCATGAGGCACCCAAGAGGCTTCCATAAGCTTTTCACGATCATGTTGTTGGTTGCTTGCAAGTTGCCAGACTGAAATTACTTGAACTGCCCATGTCAGGCATATCCATTAGGCTTGGTTAAACAGACAGTCTGAATTGGACCAAACCCACAGATAACACAGTCCACACAATTCAAACAATGAGACAGGGAGAACTATTTATTCAAGAAAAGAATTAATTGTACTAGTTAGTCACCTTGTTAAGAAGCCTGCACACCTTCTTATGTTGGTCAAAGTCACTAAAAATGTCACGCAGTCATAGTTCAGAGCAGGAAGCCTCCAGGCTTGTGTCCTTTTCAGCATCGCCGTGGAAAATCATCCAACCTACGCCAAACTATCAATCTCTGACAAAACAATGAGTTCGTGCCATCCATAACTCTATCAAGTTTGTCAGCTAAATTCTTCTAAGATGCCACCACGGCTCCTTTTCTACCATCTTCTTGCAAGTTCTTCTGCCCGTTATTCCTGAAAAGGCACAGAGTGTCTTCTGCAGTAGGCCTGGAGTGGTGACTTAATGCTATAATGTATGTGACACTTTTTTCATACTGTTAATTCATTAATCAAACTTGGACTCAGGACAGTGGGAGCCCAACTGGCAGTGGAGGATTCTCCCCTTTCACCATCCACTAACAATTTCCTGGTTCTCACTGTCTCCCTGCTCTGACCTACTCTTACCCTTTCCATTCTTCTGCAAACTCATTTACAAAGTAATTTCTGACATCCAGTCTCTCACTGAGAATGGTACCTAGACTGAAATAGTGAGTTTAAATCCATGGTGTGACTTTCCCTCAAGACAAAGTAGCAAGTGGCTGACAGAAGATGCACTACAGAAAGGCACTACAAGGAAAGGCCTCTGAACTGTTATGCCAGTACCTCCCACATCTCTTGACTTTGAATATTGTGGTCTGCATGTCTTGTAAAGACTGACACACCAACTGCTCATTAAATTACTGTTCCAGAGAAGAAGAATGTCAGGATTTAGATCTCCCAACATAGGAGAAAAAGACACTACCATGAAGAGATGTCTCCCTTCATGATTCCATTACACTTAGTCAGCAAACTGCTCTGCTACTTGATGTGAATGATGGAGAGGCTGAGCAGATATGGGCACGAACACAAGAAACAGGGCTGCCCCAGGTCACACAGGGAATAACTCCTTACTAGGAAGAGCCAGGAGAAAAACATTTCCTTCTAAATTCTTAACATCAGGGTTTGTGCTCCTGCATTGTATCGAGCTGACACAGAGATGCAGGCCCAAGGCAGAATGCTTTGATGAATAACGCAGGCTCTTCCCTGTGAGTGAGACTGGCACGCTGTTTAAAGAAGAACATTCACACTGTTTGGAGGCAGCATTATTTCATGGCAGAAGTTCCCATTCTGCACAGGTAGATAATCAAGACTCATCACGCAGCAGAGCCAGTGTGTAGCACAGTATGAAGGAATGCACGAAAAAATGCGAGGCAACATGATGATATTACAGCCCATTAAAGGAAGGTGCTTTGAAATCCATTCCATAAACTCAGGGCAATGGAAAAGAGATCCATGTCACTTCGGTTACTGAGGCCTGTAACTGCACCCAAACTTCTTAAGAGAAGTACCAAGGTGAATGCTCAGTAGAACAGCACTGACCTAGAACTTCAGCAGGTTCTGTCATTACATATACAGAGGACCTTACAGCCAAAGGCAATGCCATTTGTTCCTTCCAGAAAACAGAACAGTAAAAGAAGGACCAGTAAACCCCTGAGGATTACTAGTGATCTCTCAGATTTATTTTTCACTGCCTGCAGATTGTTTCACTCTGAGAGTGAAAACTTCATTTCTACAATGCAAAGGTGTTCATAAACACAGAATAAAGCCACAAACAGTTAACTCAGGGGACCTTATGGGGGTGTGGAAAACATACTTTGCTGCACACATGGCACTTGTCTGGTGCAGAATCTAGTACTTGCCACTATGGCGACTCACGTATTAAGTATTGGCTTGGAAATCTAGTTCCTTAAAAAACAGGGGAGACAAAGAAAAATTGTTGACTCAAGGCCTACACAGGTGTAGAAGCAGTTACTTTCAACTTGCAGAACAATGGCCACATAAATAAACTATTCAATGATCTCAGGCTGTGGCCTGGACTTAGTGGAAAGAGGCTTAGCAAAACATTATGCCAGGGTAAGGACCCAGAAAACACTACATGGGACTGCACAGGAACTCTCACACCACAGCCTAGAAACACAGACTTTGATCAGTGTGGAATCAAGACTAGTTTTACAAGGGGATTTGGGTATTTTTTCAGATTAAGAAACTCAGCCTTAGGGTTCAAGAAGAGCAGTACAGTTTGCCCTAAGCTCCACGCATACAGGCTGGACAAACCGCCAACCCCCAGGTTTATTTATCAGGAAATTATGTGCACCAGAGCAAACTGCTGTTCCCTACAGCACTGAGAGCCTTCAAGGGTGACGGGGTACTGCCTGTGACACCTGAGCAGTCAGACTTGTTTTGCCCATTATTGTAAGAGAGTTTGCAGGGACACTGCTAATATGATAAATGTATAGATACACGTAAGAGATCCTGGTGCTGAACAGAGGGAAATGGTGCTGGTAGCAAAAGAAAGAAAAAGGCAGGTTGCCTGTCATAACCAGTATAACTGAAAGATCTACAACTATTTAAACAAAGTCTGGGGAGGGAGGTTCCAAGATAAAAGTGCTGCCCCGAAAGAGGATAGATGCGAATTTGCAGTGGGAAGACTTCCATCTCCAAAGTACTGAGGAATTCAGCAGTTTGCAGCAACCGTACATAGGCCAAACAAGCCTATTATATCTCTGCCCCTGAACAGAGAAGTTCCTACCAAAGAATAGCTCTTCCATGGCCAAGGCAGAGCTGTGATGTGATCCAAATGCTGCTTTGTAAAAGGTAAATTGATTTCGTTACATCTTGGGACAAAGTCTGGCAGTTCAGAGAGCCAGCAAACAAAGATATAATCCCTTCTAGACATGGGCAAAAGAGACCAAAGAGCAGAAGTCAGTAGCATGTCCAAAACCTACTGCAGAACAGCTATGGAAAGAATTCAATTTTCATTTCACTTCTGTCAAAGAAAATGAAAAAGACATCGAATTCACCACCACCAAAAGGCGGGATGGAAATGAGCAATTTCCTGCCTGGGACTGGCCAAATGAAATAGTAGATGAAAGAGACTGGCATCCAGCCAGCCTGCCCTCGGAACAGGTCAGATCCCAAGGAGCAACAAGGTGTTCAACTGCTCTGTTCCACAGCACTGCAGTACTAGGATGATATTGTCAAGCTCTCCAATGTCAGGAAAGGAACACTAGTTCCTGAAGGTAAGATGATGAGACAAAGTTCCTGCTAGGAACACAGATGCTTAGAGTACCTAAGAGAGCAATGCTGATGAGATGCAGAAGTTCAGGTTCGTGTTCCTTGGGAACACATATCTGAGTAGCTACTTTGCCCTTGCACTGATGGTATTTATATTGCTTTTGAACATCTGCTGCTTATATTGACTGCAGTGTGACAAAATAAAAGCTGAGCACAACAGATGATGCTACAATCTTTAAAAGACTCATGTTGATTATTGTCATAAACCTAATGACACCTAAGCAGAGTTTTTGCCAGTAATTTTTCTAATTCTTTCATGAAGCTTTGATGTCTTGTGGTGCACAGATTTTCAGAGATAAGGCGTAAAAGAGTCACTGCACAGTGATTTTTTTTGATGCTTACACAAGGACACACAGAGAGATTCCTGTCAGCTGGAAGGACACGACTTGCTGGCCTGAAGGAATCTTTAAATGCGAACAGGCTGAACTGAGGATGAGCAGAACTAAATGGTGCACTGGGAAGTGAAGTTCTCAGTCCAAAGCTGCAGATTCATCAGCTCAGGCTCATACACTGCTGGGGATGGGGGGCAAAAAACTCAAATATGAAACTCATGTTTTAGTCACTCACCAATCACTATTAACAGATTTAACTTTTTACCACCTAACTCAGATACCACAGACTCATGGAATGGTTTGGATTGGAAGGGACCTTAAAGCTCATCTTGTTCCACTCCCTGACATGGGCAGGGACACCTTCCACTAGACTGGGCTGCTCCAAGCCCCATCCAATCTGGCCTTGAACACTCCCAGCAATGGGGTAGACACAGCTTCTCTGGGCAACCTGTGCCACTGGCTGACCATCCTCACAGGGCAGAATGTCTTCCTGATATTTAGTCTAATCTACCCTCCTTCAGTTTAAAGCCATTCCTGCTTGTCCAAAGTCCCTCTCCAGCTCCCTTGGAGTCTCTGCAGGTAGTGAAAGGCTGCACTAATGTTAGCCCAGATCCTCCTCTTCCCCAGGCTGAATAATCCCAACTCCTATAGCCTTTCTTTTTTTGTTTTGTTTCCCCCTGATGAATTAGATTTTACTGTTGGAAAATCTCCACATAAAATTAAAGTGCTTTCTTTTATGAATCATTTATCTATCCCCTGTGATGCCCTATCATTAAAGAATCAAATAATGTCTATTCTTTTTAAACGTGCAACCCTATATGCTTCATTCTTGCTAGACAGTCTTCAACAAGGAATACACAACAATTTCTGTACACACTGAATGCCTTCAGATTTTGGCTCTTTAGTTCAGATTCCTATTATCCAAGACACAGAAGACACAGTTATGCTGTTTCAGTGTCCGTTTCAGAAGAATTGAGTGTGTTTTTCCACTGGGCAACTCAGGTGTCCTGCAAAGTATTCTGGGCCTTCAGGGCTCCTGGTTTTGGGGGACAAGGTGTGTCCAGGACACGTGGAGGAGAGCTCCTGAGCTCAATCCCATCGCATTTCAATATGAAAGAAAAGCACAGGATTGAAGTAAGAATGACTTTATATATGGTCTATAATAATGTTTTTTAGTAAGTACGGGCACGTTCAGGCTCTTCTTCTCAGTGACTTCCCAGAGCTTTCAGCAGAACGCAGGACCGGCACCCGCCGAGCTCCGCGCGGAGCCTCCGCGGGGGTTCAGAGGCGGGATCCTTCCATCCAGCTGCTTCCCGGAGCCGCTCCCACCGTCCCGGCCCGAGCGGCCTCCCCTGCTCCGCTCCGGCACCCTGCAGTCGCCGGCGGCTGCTGCGGCCCCGCTCCCCGCCGGGCTCACCCCGGGCTGGCCGCGATCCCCGCTGCCGGGGTGGCCGTCCCGAGGAGGCCGCTCCCGAGACCGGTGAGGCCCTGGGCTGCCGCCCGGGCGGACCCTGGGCAAGGAGCCCCGTGCGGGTGTTCCGCGGCGGGGGGTGGGCCGGAGAGGGGGTCCCGGGGGAAGGAGCCCCGTGCGGGTGTTCCGCGGCGGGGGGTGGGCCGAGGGGGGGTCCCGGGGGAAGGCGCCCCGTGCGGGTGTTCCGCGGCG
>JAWWEU010000037.1:39073-53037 GCA_035583155.1 Acropternis orthonyx | reverse complement strand
CCGCCGGGCGCGATCGCGGCGCGGCGGAGACAAAGCGGGGCCGGGCCGGGCGCGGGGCTCGGGGCAGCGGCGGGGGGCGGCACGGCACGGCACGGCACGGCACGGCACGGCACGGCACGGCACAGCGCCAGCCGCCCTGCGGGGGCTGTGACCCGCGGGGGGCGGGGAGGCCTCGAGGCGCGCGGGGCCGCAGGCGCCCGCGACGCAGGCCCGGGCCCGGGCCCGGGCGCTGTGACGGCCGCCGCCTCCGCGATGTCCCTGGGCAGTTACAGCAGCCTGAACAGAGCCCAGCTCACCTTCGAGTACCTGCACACCAACTCGTGAGTACCGGCTGCGGCGGGGCGGGCCCGCGACACCTGGCCCGCTTGGGGCGACGGGTCAGCGTGGTGCGCCCGGCCGGAGCCGCGCGGGCCGACGGGGCAGGGTGGCCCCCTTGCCTCTGTCCCGGGCGCCTCGTGGTCCCTCCAGGCCTGGCTGTCGCACCGCGGCTGAGTCTGTGGGTCACGGAGAGCCGGTGTGTGGGGATGGTAGGCCCGGGGGGAACGAAGGGGCCCCTCGGGCAGCCAGAGCCCCGCCGCCGTGCCTCTGTGGAGCAGCGCGAGCGCTGCCATGCCAGCCACCATCCAGCTGCAGCATCTGGCTGCGTGTGCGGCCAGATGTGTTGTGCAGGCTTATTTTCAACAGGAATACGACAATCTTCTTCTAGTCAGAGTTTTGCATGTCAGCAATGAATCCCCCAAAATAACACATTCAGAGAAGAGGCAAAGCCTTCATTTAAAATGAGTTTCTTCTGAGTACATTATCTAGAAAACGTGAAGCACCCACCATCCAGCAGTGCTTAGTGGAGTCAGACACCTATTGAGATCTGCCTGCTGCTCCTAAGCCTTGTAGTTGCCACGCACAGAGGAGGTGAAAGAAAGCACTTGTTCTGCCCGAACTGCGCTGGAAAAACAATGTGGAACCACACTTGGCATTGCTTCATTTTGATTAGTTGATCGCTGGCCCAAGATTGTCTGCTGATGTTCTGCGGAAGAGTTGGCTCTTAGTGTTATCCATTGACAGAAGAAGAAATGAAGTGCAAGTTTATCTTTTTGTGTCTCTTTTCAAAGTGTAAAGGACCACAGCAGTTTGCAGCACTCTAAAGATAGCACAGAAACATGGGCAACTTCATTTCAAAGTAGATCTGGCTGGCTCTGTCAGTAACAAGACATGTCTGTAAGAGCATCTAAGACTAATCTCCCTTATGTATGCCAAGAGCATTGTGATCCATTTTGTTTTCGGGATCAGAAAAATAATGGGCTTTTGCATAGGAGAAGAAACTTAGTAATGGCTCCATGTCACCCTCGGGTCCACGTCCTGTGGCTTTGCTCTCTGACCCGGCTGGTAGCAACTGCATGTTGAATGAACATCTGGTGCCTGAAGGTGGGCAATACTGAGTCATGTTCTAGCCTGAAGGTGGGCAATACTGAGTCATGTTCTAGTGCTGTTGCTGATCTGTGAAACTCTGATGTCCAGCTGCAGAAGACAATTTTTCTATGGATTAGAAGACTGTATGGCAGAGCTCAGTCAGCAGTTTGTGTTTACCTTCAGAACTTCAGAACTCTGTCTGTCTTTGGAAGCAGATAACGTCTGTGCTGCAGAAAAGACTGAGGTGTTGCTCAAGTATATTAAAGCTACTTCATGTTGCCATTGGGCTTATACTGCTCATCTGCTTAGAGTCTGCTGCATGTCTACAGTGATACCTGCATGACCGAATTGTTGGGAGGAGCCGGAAGCTAGTTCTTGGATAAGCCAAAGCCAGGGTTTCTTATCCATCATGATCAAAGCGCCTTCTGAGGTTATGGGAATCAGTGCTTCCCTAAGAATGGGAATGGAAACAGTGGAAGTCACTTTAAAAACAAAATAAAATCCAAACAAACCCATGACAAACAACCTTCCTGCTCCTCCAATAAATGGCAAAAAAACCCCAACAAAAAAACAAACCAATCCTCAAAGCAGCCCAAAACCAGCCTAGGAGTTTTCCTAGAGAAGATGGTTCTTTCGGTCTATTCTTTCTTGCCCAGGAAGACCATCCCATCTCAGATGAGTTCAGTGCTAGAAGTGTTCTAATAGTGAAGGAGGAAGGAGGTAGAAGTTCTTTAAATTAAAGACCAGCTGTCTAGCTGTTTAGGGTGCAGAAGGAAACCATGACTTTTTTTTTTTTCTCCTTTAAGACCTTCTTTAGGAAAAGTTTTGATATGTCTAACCCAGAACAGTCAGTCTGAAGTGCTTTACAGGAAACAGTTGATCTGGTCCCTGAATTTAAGGACTTGCAGCAGATCTTCCCAACAGCTGTTTAATACTTCCATGTCTGATGACAAGTTTGACAGTATGTACATGAATCACTTCAGTTGCCATTTTTTCAAAGTGAAAACACCATTGTGCTTTTTCAAGCACTTTATTTGATGAACAGTTGAGTGGGGACAGATTCTTTAGTAGGTCCTGTACCAACAGGACAGAAGATAATTGTTTAAACTGGAAGAGTGTAGATATAGACTAAATCTAAGGAAGAAGTTCTTCCCTGAGATGGTGGCAAGGCCCTGGCACAGGTTGGGCAGAGAAGCTGTGGCTGCCCTGTCCCTGGAAGTGTCCAAGGCCATGTTGGACGGGGCTTGGAGCAACCTGGGCTAGTGGAAGATGTCTCTGCCTAGGCAGGGGTGTTGGACTAGATAACTGTTAAAGGTCTTTTCCAACCCTTATGATTCTATGTGCAAGTTCTTTTTGATCGTATAACGAAAAGCACTGTACATAAGCACGAGAAAGTTACCCATGCATTGTTTTTGACTTCCCAGAGCCACCTGCTTGTCTTCACATTGATTTTCCTTAAGAATTAAGTGCTCCTACTTTAAGATACTTGCAAAGTCATTCATTGAGATGATCCCAAAAACACAGCTGAGCCCAAACAACTTGTGTCTGTATATTTTGAATATTTTTAATAAAAATTTGAAGGAGTTTGTTAAAAGTTGAACACCTGACATTGTCTTTTAGCAGTAGGTAGCCTTCAGCTTGTCATGGACCTTGAGTGGTTTTCTGTAACTAGACTTGTCCCATTGAATACAGCTGGAGGGAAAGAAGGTCACTCAAATAAGACAGACTTCAAGATGGCTGAATGGTAAACTTGAGGAAAACTAGTAATAATAGACCACAAACATCTCCCCACCCTCCAAACTCTACTTCTTGTGCTTGTTTTCTGTTCTGGCTGAGAGTGCAGTACTAAGAGAACAGCTCTTGTTCCTAACACATATGCCAAAACTCCCTGTTTTCCCAGGTGAGACATCCTTTTAGAACAAAACATGTAATCTTATGTCTCTCTTTAGTAATTAGGTACTTGTCTGACTATACAGGGTCCAGAGTCAAACTGGATTCAATCAGGGTGATCCTGTAGGAACCACTCAAAACCCAAGCTTTTCTTCCCTCCTTCCCTCAGGACATTGCTCCAAATGATTGTAGAGATGTTTGAAGCCAGTCATCTAGAGCAGTCTGACTTGACCTTTTTGATGATGTTTCAAAAAATTGGCAGCATTGGACTCTCCTGTTTGTTTCCTGTCAAGTCTGTACTCCTGTATGGAGCTGGCTCAAATAGAAGTTGTGGAAAGGTCCAGGCCAGTCTATATCCGCCAAGATGACCTGTTGCTGAGACTATGGATTTTGATAGCACTTCTCTCCCTTCCATGTGTTTCATCTGTTGTATGACCAGTAATAGTTTTGTTTCAAATGTTCTGATGCTGATTGCTGTTGCCTCTGATGATGTCCATCCAATTTATGCTCAAGGTTTTGCAAGTTACTTGCAAGCTCTGATAGACTTAACTTTGCCAACAGCTTGCCTCATGTTTTTTAAACTTGTGTTGCAAGTAAAGCAATCCCAAATGTTTTTGGGGAGCTGGGAAAAATTATCATTATTTGATCATGCTGGATGTGAAGTGTTTCAGGCACTCTTGACTGTAAGACAAGACTATGGGTTTTGTTAAAGATTAGTTGATTGAATCAGGCCAAAGCACTTCATGTGACTTCAGTTAGATACTGACAAGCGTGTTGAGATTAATAAACTGAAGATTTTTATAGTGTACATTCATTTTTGTTAGTGATAAATAGCTGGAGTGAATTTCACTTGCTTGTAGCGTGGTTTCCCTTTGCCTTTGTCACCATGAGAGGTTGCAGTTTTGGGAGATGTTCAAGTTCAGTATGGTGTCAGGCTATGTGGAGATATTTTCTCTTGCATCTCTTACCATCTACTGCTGTGTTACCAGCTCTTTTGTTCCAGCATCTTTCTTTGGAAATCCTTATTTGTGTTTTATTGGTGTCTTTCCTTACTTTGAAGTGTTCTTTAAATTGTGGAGTAAAAGCTGCTAATGAAATGTAGTTACTAATGCTGAGGTATCCATTTACTTATGGATTGCTTCCTAAATAAACTGGAATGTTAGTTTGTGAAGCTGAATAGGTGCTTATAAGCTCAAGAGTGCTTGAAATCTCTGATTTCAGCAGCTCTCTCACCACCCCAGTGGAGTTGCGAGGCGAATTAGTAAAAGGTTAAAACCTGAGATAAGAACAGTTCAAAAAATTGAAGTAAAGTAAGATATGGTAATAATAGGAAAAAGAGAGAGAGGAATAAACCCCAAGAAAGTCAAGTGATGCCCAGTACAATTGGTCAGCCTCTGCTGACCTGTGCCCAGCCCATCCCCCAGCAGTGATTGGCCCCGCTGTCTGGTTTGAGTCAGCTGTCCTGGCTGTGCTCCCTCCCAGCTTCTTGTAAAGCTGACTAGCAGAGGCTGGGACACAAGAGTCCTTGACTTCAGTACACATGGCTTGGCACCAACCAAAACATTAGTATGTTGTCAAGATTATTCTCACACTAAATTCAAAACACAACACTGTAACAGCTACTGAGAAGTAAATTAACTCTATCTCTGCTGAAACTAGGAGAGCAGGCAATTCTGCTCAGAGGAAAGAACACCTGGATTACGTTGGAAGCTTTCTGATTGGATACATAGTCTTCCAAATACTATTCCCATCTGTCTTGTCTCTGCATGGGCAAGTGAGAGCTTGCAGAGATGGAAATCTCCAGTCCCACGGTTCTAGTGGTAGCTTTGAAGGCTGATGTGTTTTACCTCTAACGGGAGCTGTGTTGATGGGTTCAATGTCATGACACTGAAGATGGATGCAAAAGCTCATTTTGTGGTTATTAGCGGTGTGGACTGCTAGATACTTTATGTGTGGAAAGTACCTATGTGTCCGCTCTTGGAAAGCTGAAAATAGGAATCAGTATCTTCTGTTTGGTCACCTGTTGGCCTTTTTGTGTAGTGGTGAGAACAGGCTGGTTGTGAGGGTTTTGTGCAAACTGAGACACATTGATAAAACCAGTTTCTGAGGCCTTGGTCTTTTCATCGAACATCTTAGATGAGCAGCATATCCCAGCTGCTTTTTTTTCATGCCTTACAGCTCTGTTAATATTGTGGTCAATATGCTTTATCTAAGTTTGAAATAGTCGTTAGATTTTAAAGCCAGGTCGCCAGTTTGGGCACTAAGTGAAGATATGGCATTTATGTTGGCAGACAATATATTGTTATTATTTTTATGAGCTCCTTAAGCTTTTCTCACCATGTATCTTCTTTCAATGTTGAGTCACACAACTAATGGCTTCCAGTTGCATGCTGTTTCTAAGAGATGTCAGTTAAGAGGCTGGAAACTAAACATGGCTCTTGAGATTGTGCTGCAGTGTCAGCTGGATTCATGATTTTAGTGTTGCACTGGGAAGGTGGTGTGATACAGTGATGTCAGAAGACTTTCTCTGGATTAGCAGCAGTTGCAGCTCTTGGAAGTCTTGCAGAATCCGGAAGCTTTTTCCTGTCAGAAGTAACTTCTACCATGAGACTGTGTATGTGGGGAAGACTGACCTTGTGCATAATGTTGTCCATGTCTTGTTGCCCAGAATGGCAGTGGCTACCCCTTACTTGGAAGTGTTCAAGGCCAGGTTGGATGCGGCTTGGAGCAGTCTGAGCTAGTGGAAGGTGTCCCTGCCCATGGCAGGGGGATTGGAACGTGATGAGCTTTTTAAGATCCCTTCCTACTCGACCCATTTTGTTATTCTGTGATAACCCTCACCTGTTCATGTTTACATAGAGGCAATGTTTAGTTGCTCTAAGAAGAGCAATATGTCAATATGATGAATAAGAATTTCCATGAAACTTTGCCTGTGTCGTGGAATGGTTCATTTGGTCCATCATGTTCTCAGTTGTGTCTGTACCTGCCATATGTTTTAGACCATACTGAGCTGCAGTTTGGGGCAGACTGGCTGCTGCCTGGCTGCCTCTGGCAGACATTAAATTGCTCATTTCTGGTCTGCTGTCAGCCAGACCCTGGTGGACAATTGATTGGATTTGTTTAAAATGTGGTTGAAATTCTTGTTTATTTATTTCAAGTGTTGCTGTAACCCTGCTGATTTTTTTGTTTTATTGCAGAACTACTCATGAGTTCTTGTTTGGTGCCCTTGCGGAACTTGTAGATAATGCCAGGTATGTACCTGAGACTATGGGATTCCCAAGGTAACTTTGGTTAAGATTTAATTCACCTGACTGTTGGCTGATCTTCAGCAATTTTCAATTCTAGTAGGCTTTACAAAAAATACAAAATAGAGGATGTTGCTGAAATTTAGTATGACTATTTCACTTGGTCCTATCCCCTAAAAAAAAAATTATTCCAGGAAAAGTACGTTTGATTGAATTGTAGAACGACTCAGATTGGTAAGAAGATTGATAGAAGACACAAGATAGATTTAAGGAAAAAACCAATTTGCCTTTTTGTGTAAAGAAATTGGAAAAATAAAGATTACTGGAGCTGTGACTCTTGTGATACTTAAATAATCCTTGATTCATGGTATCAAACATGGCAATATGATAAAAAGGAAATCAGAAGTGGAATGCTTAAAAATAGAGCAAGAACAGCTAAAGGAATTTTGACTCTTGAGGATACTTGGTTTTTGAAATTTGCGGATATTGGGCCACCTGTCTCACATTTGCATGGGGACTCCATGCTATAGCTGTATCCCAAGCCTTGTATGCTTTTCTCTTGAGCTGCAGGAATACTCTCAAGAGCCATTATGGAAATATTTTTGGATTGTTTTCTCTCAAATGTGACTTGTCACACTGTGATTCATGATGTAAGGAGCTGAAACTGGGGAATTTCTGTGAAGGAAAACCTCTATGTAGGGAATCAGTTCTGTGTGGGCTGGTGCTGTGTTCACTGTTGCTACAAGGTAGTGAAAAATAGGGGTCATTGGAGTGTTTTCCCTTTGACCTCTTGGTTCCCCTTTGGCTTCAGGGAGGTTGTCTTCTGGGAAGGAGGCAGCTGGGCTGGAGGTACAAAAATGAGCCAATGGCTTTGGCATTTGTAAAGTGGGGTTTTGTTGCAGCATTATAGATGTACTTCTCTGGTCACCTAACCAAGGTTGATTTGAGAGTAGAGTGGTAGAGCCACTCCTTCAAGCACAAAGGAGAGTGTAGTGTGTAAAGGGCTTCACTTCAATGGTCTTGTAATGACACAGTTTCCTATAACAACCTTGAATGTATTGGGGTGGAGCTACTAAACCTTTGATAGACAGCTTGACCAAAAAACTGTAGGTGTTTGTTCATACAGGAGGGAGCTCAGAAGTGTGTACTTGTTTGATTCCCCATCCCCAGTATGACTTCTGTTTAAAATCCAGTGATACTCTCTGTCACCAGATCTGATTGTGTGCCAGCAGTGTCTTGTGCTGGAGTTTAAGTTCAAGTAGACAAAAAGTAGGACAACGTATCTTTTAATTCTCTATCAGTGCTGTCTGTGGGGCCTCTGTGGACTTTGATCTGTGCAGCCAGTTATTTTGGAAATGATTGCATGTGCCTGGATTTTTGTTTAATTTCTCTTTGACATTTGAATAACAATTGTGTTTTTATTGCTTTGTAGAGATGCAGATGCCACAAGAATAGACATTTATAGTGGTAAGTCCCTGCTGCCGCCTCCTTGCATGTCAGCAGTTAAGTCAGTAGTTCTCTTGGCTTTAGGCTGCAAATGTGTTTTGTCCCCGATAGAATAAGAGTGAGGGTGTTTATGCCCCAATCCTGGAGTCAGTTTTGGGCCCTTTATGGCAAGAAAGACATTGAGGGGCTGGAGCATGTTCAGGGAAGGGCAAGGGAGCTGGGGAAGGGTTTGGAGCACAAGTCTAGTGAGAAGGAGCTGAGAGAGTTGGAGGGGCTCAGCCTGGAGAAAAGGAGGTCCAGAGGGGACCTTCTTGCTCTCTACAACTCCCTGACAAGGAGGGTGGAGCCAGGTGGAGTTTGGGCTCTTCTAAGTAATAAGTGACAGGAACAAGAGGAAATAGCCTCAGGTTGTGCCAGGGGATGTGTACGCTGGGCACCAGGGGAAATTTCTTCACTTAAGGGATGGTCAGACACTGCCCAGGGAAGTGGTGGAGTCACCATCTGCCCATATTTAAAAGTTGTGTAGATGTAGTGCTCAGGGACATGGTTTCGCAAACTCAGTTTTGTTAGGTTTATGGTTGGGCTTGATGATCTCCAGGGTCTTTTCCAACATAAATAGTTCTATTTTTCTACCATTTCTCCCATGCCTGGTGTCTTGCAAAAAGCAGTACCTTTGCAAATACCTTGGTGAGCACTTAGGTCAGCCTTCACCTGAGGTGAGGTTAAGTGAGTTACCGTTTGTACTGGATGCTTAAGGAATTGGCTGTCACAGTACACTCTTGGAGCACATAGTTGCATACAGTATAAAGTGGAGAAGTACCTAGTTATTCTGTGACAAAACTGGTGCTCTCTCTTACAGCTTAGCCATATTGGTGGTGTAGAAGTCCTGTTTGTTGTGTTACTTTTGTTGTTAACACTGATCCCATTTTATGGAACTTTGGCTTGTGGTGGCAGTGAATAACCCTTCTCTTGCAGAGCAACGGGAGGACCTACGAGGTGGATTCATGCTGTGTTTTTTGGATGATGGAACAGGAATGGATTCAAGTAAGTGACAGGATGTTACACTTGTATTTGCAAGCTGAGATTTCATGTTATAACTTAAGCCGAATAACATCTTAGTTCTTTTGACCAGGGTGTGTTCCATGCCTGTATATGTGTTCCTGGCTCTGCACTGGCTCTTTTGCCCCATACTGTATATCAAACTATTCATCTCTTCAGCTGCAAATAACTAATTGGTCAAATGAAAACTGTTTTTCTGCATTATAGAGTTGAGTCAGCCTGGCCTGTAGTTTTCCAGCACACTGAAGTTGGCCTTGGGGCTGGCGAGAAAATAGTGTAGCCAGAAGGGGAACAAGCACAAGCTTTGATGGGAATAAACCTTTTCCCCATCAGTGACTGCTAGGTGGTCACTGTATCTGAGCACAAATCAGAAGTTGTGTCATGGCAGTAATCAAAGACTCAGCTTTGAAGGCACTTTGCCATTGTTCCGTCATTGGCATTGTGACTGAGATCAATATTGGACAATATAAAATCTTAGAAATATGGGAAGAATGTAACATGTACTTCTGCCTCATTGTAAAGATTGATGTAAATCTGTGTTGTGTCTAGCAGGAGAAAGCTAAAAGCTCTCTGTCTTTGCTTTAGCATCAATGAATAACACAGTCAACCCACACCACTTTCTTTTAGTCTTAAGGAGTGGTAAATTGTCCTGTGAGGAGCTTTCTCTGGGACTGAAAAGTTGGGCAAAATTTGGAGGTTTTGAAGAAGGGAAGGAAGATGAGTAAATAAGCCACAACTAATATATTTGTTCTCATCCCTCAGTACTTTAAGTTCTTCTTGTGATATTGTCATAGTTTAACCCCAGCTGGTAACTCGGCCCCACTCATCTGCTTGCACCTGCTCCAGTGTGGTGGTGGAGAGAATTGGAAGGGTAAAAAGTGAGGAAACTCATGGGTTGAGATAAAGACATGTTAATAGGGAAAACAAAAGCTGTGCACACAAGGAAAGCATATGAAGGAGTTCATTCCCCACTTCCCATGGGTGGGTGGGTTTTCAGTCAGGAGAGCAGGGCTCCATCATTCGCTTGGGAAGGTGAATGCTGTAACACTGAGCATGCTCCCCTTCCTCCTTCCCCAACTTTATTTGCTGAGTATTACACCAAGTTTCATGAGGCTTGGAGCAACCCGGTCTAGTGAAAAGTGTCCCTGCTTATGACGGAGGGGTTGGAACAAGATGGTCTTTACAGGTAATTTCTAATCCAAACTCTTCTAGGATTTTATGATATGGTCTGGAATATCCCTTGGGTCAGATGGGGTCAGCCATCCCAGTTTTGTCCCCTCCCAACTCCTTGTGCACCCCAATTCCTTGTGCCCCACAGCCTGCTTTGCTGGTGGGGCGGTGTGAGGAACAGAAGAAGCTTTGATGCTGTGTAAGCTCTGCTCAGCACTAATGAAAGCATTCCTGTATTAACAACACTCTTTTCGGCACAAATTCAAAACCACAGCCCCACGCAGGCTAGTATGGAGACACTGAATTCTATCCCAGCCCAAACCAGTGCAGATACAAAAGATTTCATTCCATTTGTTAGTGCTTTGATACACAGATTTGTGACCTCCATGAAGGAATTTGTTTGTACTCTTAAGTGTCCTCTCTATATTCTTTGGAATACAATTAGGATTGCTAAACAGATCTTTAGAGAGTACCTTTCTGCCACCAGTGGAACTGAAGGGAAGCAATAAGCCCCGTCCATAAAAAAGCTCCGAGACTGAATTGTGGCCTTCTTGCAAGCCTTTGTATCAGTAAGAGGAAGTACAACCTTCTCTGCCTGTCTTGAAAACTACGTGTTTGTCTCTGGAAGGTGGCAGACGTCTGAAGGTGGCAGCAGATGCTGCTGAGTTTCATGACAGCTTTTATAATGTTGTTACTTCCATATTGCTGGTTTTGTGACAAAGTGGGATTTAAGTATTGACTGTGTACTAAGTTGCTTCCTTTGACTGATCTTCCAGGCAAACGTTGAAGGATTTTATCCTGACTATTAGTGTGAGATACTCAGTAAAGGAACTTGGTAGCTACTCTGGGTTATAGTGATATTTCAGAGCATTATGCATCATATACAGCAAATACCATGTAATTCATGTCCTTTGTCTTAATGCTTGCATCAAATTTGGTTCATTCTGTGTCTGAAAAAAATATTAGTTTTAGTTTTTTTAGATACTATTTTATTTAATTTTTACCTAGGCTGTGAAGTTACCCTTGCCCCTTTCCAGGACATCACTTTTCAGAATGTAAAATCAGTATGCAGTGTTGTCTAGCTCTTTCAGGAAGGCCCATCTTAATTTTCTGTAATCTCATATAAATGGTTTGATGCAAAGTCTAACTCTGACCATCACATCTTCATGACTTCAGCACTGGGTGTTCACAATAAGGCTTGATGAGCATTTGAAAGTCACTTTACCAAGGGCAGCTGGGTAGAAGCTCTGTGTGCTGCACAGACAGCATGGACAGCCTGTCAGCATCAACAGAAGCAGCTGAGGAGAGTCTTTTAGCTAAGCTCCCTGCATGGGCCTCTTTGGTTCCATCCCTGACTATAGGGATCTCAGCTTTAGTTTCTCATAATGCAAGTCTACCAGTTTTAAAGGCATCTTGAAGATCTCCTATGTGACTTCAGGAGACGTCAGTAGAAAACTGTTTATTGGACTTTTCTCCTTTCATACAGACCTTGCCTCAACAGAAATCATAGAGCTTGTACATGATAGCTTTAATTAAGAATTAATTTTATTGTAGATAAATGTATTGTATGTATGGCCAGACTTCATGAACAAAGATCCTGGGAAGGGCTCTCCCGCCATGGATGTGCCCTTCCAGCCTGCACAGTGGATTTTTTAGGTGAGGCACAGCGTGCGCAGAACTGGCCCCACCATTTAAGTCCTAAGGTCCGTTTGCGACAGCCGAGCGAGCTCGGACAGTGACAGTGAAATCTCAGGACTGTCTACAGCACCTGGTACTAACCAGGGCTGGCCCTGCTGAGCATCCGAGATCTTATGGGATCGAATGGCAGGGAGGCATTGAACTGCCCAGGGGATGGTCCCACTGAGACTCGAACTCAGGCCCTTGGGATTCAGAGTCCAGGGTGCTGTCCTTTACGCCACGGGACCGTAGATAAAGCTGACATGTTAAAAGGCCTAACTGTGGCTTGCCATAGTGTGTTGGAGCCCATGGGATCTTCCCAAGCACACTGAAAGGGAAGCTTGGAAGGCTTGATGAGGCACCGTCTGGGATGACGAGTGAATGAGCCCAGGTGCCTCTGAGCACTTCTACATGGAGGGAAGAGCTGAAGGCTCAAGTGAACTGTTGCATTAACATGTTCTCTGTGTTACTCTTACTTGTTGCTGTTGTCATTGATCTTGTTCTGTGTTGGACATTTCCAGATTTGTCTGGCAAGCTCTGAAAACAAAGGTATAATGAGGCAGTCAGCCAGATTTGAGTGCTCTATCTGATGGCTTCTGATTAGCAAGTCAAATGACAGCTCTTCATTTCTAAAAATGAGGAGTGTTTGTCAAGTGATTCAAGTTGTGTTGAGTACTCACTGTGTTGGCTCTCTCTGGGTTGTGTGCTCTGAAGTTCAAAATACATTTGTACTGAAGCTGCAAACATCTCATACTGTAGAGTCACGAGTTATGAAAAGGTCTGAAGATTCAATGATGCCACAGGACAGCTCTTTTCAAAAGAATCATCATGTCCCACAGAGAGATATCAGAATTCTGGAATATCCCAAATTGGAAGGGACCCACAAGGATCATTTAGTCCAGCTCCTGGCCCTGCACAGGACAACATCAAAATCTCACCATATGCCTGAGAGTGTTGTCCAAATGCTTCTTGAGTTCTCTCAGCCTTGGTACTCTGACCACTGCCCTGCGGAGCCTGTTCAGTGCTTGACCACCCTCTGCGGGGAAGAACCTTTTCCTAATATCCAACATAAATGCCCCCTGCCCCTGACACAGGATAATAGTACTGGACCAAAAGTTTGACTTTTTCATAAGGGACTAGCAAGGCAGTTCCCCACACCCTGCTGTGTGTGCAGTGTGGCACAGACCCAGTCTGTGCCAGGCTCTTGGATTGTTTCATCCCATGTTCAGGGACCTTGCACTTCCCTTGAAGTTCAGACAAATCTAGCTTGCCCACTATTCCAGCCTGTCCAGGTCTCTAAGAAAGCTCTCCCTATGTGCCCAGTTCACCTCCACCAACAAAGTTGGTGAGGGTGCCTTTGATCCCATCGTCCAGCTCCTGTATGGAAATGTTGAACAACATGGGGCACAGCACCAATCCCCAGGGGCCTCCTTGTGACTGGCTGCCAGGCAGAGTGAAAACCATTGCTGATCACTTCTGAGCACAGTCTGTGAGCCAGTTCCCTTCTTGTCTTGCGTATCATCTGTCTGGTCTGTGTCTCCCCAGCTTGTCCAGAAACAGGCTGTGGGATCTATGTCCAACACTTGACTGAAGTCCAGCCAGACAGCACACGCTGCCCTCTCCACATGGACAGAAAGTGCTGCCTTGCAGAAGGCAACCAGATCAGTCATCATCTATGACTTGCCTTAGTAAATCTCTGCTGACATATCCCAGTCATCAGTCTCACCTGGCTTGTCATATTTTTTTAAGAGGACTCATTCCATTGTTTTTTGAGAGATTGAAGTTGCTATGTTAATTCTTGCTCTTTTAAACTGTGTTCTTGGAGTTTGGAAGCTCAAAACAGCTTTTGTTTTACTGGAAGCAGTTAATTAAGTACTGGTGTCTTGGTTACTTTATTAGATCTTGTATTTTAAAAGTAGTATTTATCCAAGGCTCACAGTGGTGAGGAACGCTGTATCTGTGCCGGTGTAAATACTGGTATTTTTGGGCTCTATTTTGCCCAGCCACCTGTGGGAAATTATGTTTTCCTCACCAAGTTATGGGAAAAACACTGATAAAGGGAGAAACTTG
>JAWWEU010000037.1:754-38973 GCA_035583155.1 Acropternis orthonyx | reverse complement strand
TGGACCTCGTTGTCACGGCAGGGACGCCTGCCAGCGGGCCAGCCTCTGGGGATGCTGCCTCTGCCTTTGGAGGATTGGGCATTCCAAAGTTGGTAAGACAAGTCCGTGTAAGTAACACCTGGAGGGGTCCTTACACGGGGCATTGGGCTTTCTCTCTCTCCCTTGCTCTCCCTCTCCCTTGCTCGGGGTTTCCATCTTACTTGGCCACGTTTTGTAATAAAATACTGCTTACGTTATGCTCACAACGGTGTTTGAGTTTCAGTTCTCACTTGCTCTCCGAACTCTCCCTGTAACAAACGCTGTTTAAATGTAACTGGGATTTTGGCACTTATTTTACACACTTTTGTGTGTGGGTAGTGACTTTTGGGGATCATTTTCAGGAGAGTGGTCTACACATTCCTCAGGGGAAAATACCTGTTTAACCTTGTTTAAGGTTAAACCTTAATCTTGAACATTGACATTTCCTCTCCAGTTAGCAGATTTTTGAAACAAATTGCAGGAACATATATCAAAGTGTCAATCACTGGCTGTTTTCAGCCGTCGCCCAAAGGGGCTAGTGTCTTGTGTTTGTTATGGTGACAAAGAACCTTGGAACTTCTCGGTTTTTCTCCTGTCCCAAGGAAAGCTTAACTTTGCTTTGGGCTGATTTCCCCAGGTAGCGAATTAGATTCTTTGGCTCTGGGCTATCTTTTGAGGATGCTGTTAAGTATGCTGCAAGTACTCTACCGAATATGAATGCAGCAGATGAATTTGTGGAGAAGGCAGGAATGATAATTTTCTCTGTGCGGACTGGGACCTTCTCAGCTGGAGAACTTTGAGATTTGAGAGGACTTTCCTTAAAGGGCGAAGCCAGGTCTGATTTAAGGAACACTCAGGAACTAGGCAACTCCATCCACCAGTTCCTTCATCCTGGGTGTCTGATGTTTCTTATGAGGAATTGTTTTATGTGTGCCCTTGATTTCTTGGGCTCTGAAGATCATATCTGCCATCTTAAATTAATTTCTTCAACTTATTTTTTTCTCTTGTCTGTTTGGCATAGATTCCCCCCCTCCTCCTTTTTCTTGACAGGGAATTTGGCTTTTTTTAATCTAGTAATTCTGAGACACAACAAAACAAAAACAGTGTGACTAAAATAGTCTTAAGTGAAACTCCCTCCAGAACCTTAACTCAAAAGAGCTGGAAAAAATTCATTTGTACCTTGACTTTTGGGAGGACATAAAGAATAAATCTCTCCCAAAGGTTGTCAGTCTGGGCCAGAAAGATGCTCCCATACAGTCCCCTCTGCTCAGCATTTTCATCTCTCTGCCCTGAAAAAAGAGTCTTTATAGGGTGGTTTCAGATATCCAGCACTGAGTGATAAACCATGTGGTCACCTTTTCTGAGAGAGGAAATGCTTTGGATAATTACCCTTTACCCTTTTTAGCTTCCTGAAGGTTTCTTAAAAGTAGTTACTGAAAAATGTTTCTGCAGAAAAAAGGTTCCAGTAGTCCTTCTGTTCTTAGAATATTCCCTATCCCTTTTCCTGACCAGGCTTTAAAAATAATGCAGTAATAGTAGGTAGTCCTTACCCAGATCTCACGTACATGATATTCCAGTATTTTCTTTGTTTGGCTAGAAAACACTAGAGTAGTCTGAAAGGAAGGCAGGGATAGCCTCATCCAGTCCCAAGTTGGTTTTGGAATAGCTGCAGAGCTCTGTTATGAACACCCGCATTTTAGGCAGTTTGCACAGTTGTTCCCTTGTATTTGTGGCTTTAAATCTGAATATAATTTCAACTGAAGATGGCATTCTGACAACAGCTTGGTGATGTCATGTGAGACCAATGGCGTTAGTCTTCTCCACGGACACCTCGTTGTCGGGGGGGAGAAGCTTGTGTGCCCTTATGAGGTTGTGAGCGATGCTGGCGGTGGTTTGTGCCTCCGGTAGGGTCTCCCACGCTAGTCACGTCTCAACTGAAGGGTCAGACAAAGTGTGTCCATGGGCAGGATGGGCTCGCCAGCCTGCTGGCAACCATCCTAGGAGAAGGACAACTCTAACTCCGAACCTGGGCAGATGGAGCTCGCTTAGCCCTGTAAGGCCATCCATCTAACAGGAGTATACTCTGACTAAACCTACATCCTGAGGACTTTGCTGTCACCATCCAAGCTCGCTAGGCCCTGGCAGCTGAACCTTAGGAGTAAAGGGTGGGGCCAGTCCTGTGCACGCTGTGCCTCACCTAAAAAGCCCACTGGACAAGCTCGAAGGCGACACCCACCTTTGGCAAGCCCTGCAGCGACAGGCAAGGGGCAAAACAGCAGGTGAGAAGGTGCCCTTGGAGCCGCAGCCCCAGCCCTGCATGCAGGCAGGTCAGGACATTGGTCGCTCGAGACTGACCCCAGAGATGATAGTCTTTGTTTGGCAACATCCAAGCAAGGTGTTAGTACTGTCTTCCTTTAAAACTGTTTGTCCTTGCTGGTGAGCCAGAGTGAGTCTCCCGTGTGCTGCAATTTAGCCTGTCCATGGGCTCCACCTCCCCGTAGCTGCCTGGTGTGGTGAGTGATGTCCTGTGCTCCTTCACAGCTTGTGTATGAATTTGAGAGCTGTAATTGTTGTTAGCCTTCCTGTTAAGGCACTTTATGTTCCTTGTCTCTGGAATTGAACTTTGTTTCTCCCAGTAAACTCTCTAGTGGAATGATTGCTATCTCTTGGGGGAAGGAAAAGGAATCATTCTGTCCTAGAGATGATGTTAAAAGGCTTTATCCCTTGAACAACAGAAAAGCTGGAACTAAAAATTACAGACCTGCTCAGCTGTAAAGCCATTATGTCCTTTCATTTACTCCTGTGCTAATGAAATCCTTCGCTAATTTCTGCAGGACCTGCTTGTGCTGCCTTTCCCCCCAGCTGTGCTGCTGCCAGAGCTCCAGCAATCTGCTGCCAAAGTTAACTTGTGTCTTATGAGTATTTTAATTAACCAGAGTGTTCAATTCAGCACTGCGAAGAAATAGTAGTGTTTATTCTTTTTTATAGTACTTTTTATAGTACTGACTTATGCTCTAGTGGCAGTCTTCTTGAGTGTGTGTTGTCAGCGGGACATAGGGTGCAGCAGAGCTGCTGCATCCCAAGGTTTTGGTTTATGAGGGTTGATAACTGGTGAACACAACAGACTATTTTTATGGATTTTTTTTTTTGCAAGAAGAAGCTCTTCATGCAGTTCAGATGGGACACTGGACTAGGCTGAAACTTTAAACTCTTTGTCAGCATCATGGTACCTGTACAAAGTTTCTGATAATGTCAGTGCCCTCGAGCTCTGTGGTGCAGCTTCAGGATGGAACTTAAGCGTAGGCTTTTGGCCTCTTCCATGCTATAGTTTCTCTGTGCTATTTCCATTTGGTGAAGGAGTTATCTTCCTTCTTTATCTAAAAGATGTGTATGTGTCTGTATATTAAAATAAGCTCTTTTTATTCCCTTTCTCTTGTTGCAGATGAAGCTGCCAGTGTTATCCAGTTTGGAAAATCAGCCAAGCGATCACCTGAGTCCACACAAATCGGGCAGTATGGGAATGGCTTGAAATCGTAGGTATAACAAAAGCCAGCCTCCTGAGGTTGGGAAGGTCAGAAACCAGGTGGTTGGTTAATGTACTTTTTGCTTGAAGGTGTATATCTTTTTTCCACAAAAAAAAAAAAAGCAGATGAACTCTAAATAAAGGTCCCCTGGTTTGGTAGACAGGAGCTCTGTCGATATCTGCTGTGGTGTTCCAGTGGCCAAGAAGGCTGTCCAAAGCTGATGACAGTGTTTTGGCACTATGTTTGCATGAGGCAGAGGGTACAAGTCAGAGCTGGGGAAAAATAATGAAAGAGCTGGAAACAAAACTGTAATCTGGGTGTGACAGCCAGGTAGTAAAATTAGAACAAAATAGTGTTGCAACCTCTCAGTAGGAAAGTTGTCTGGTGCAAGGCAGATAGTCTGAAACAGTTTCTTTTTCTTCTTAAACCAAACAAAAGCAGGGAGAAAATGAAATGATGGCAGGCATGAGAGAAGGAGTGGAATTAAGTGCGGAGGAACTGATGTGGGAAGGAAATCTTACTGGCTGGAGGGGATTTGCTGGGAAAGAGGAAGATGTTTGCTCTGTCTTTGGAAAAGTTTAGAGAGTTTATGGCTTACTCTGACTCTTCTGCTTTGTGCTAGCATGTGTGGCTTGATTATGTGCATCCTGCTGGGAAATTGATGGAACTCTATAATCTGCGGGGGGGAAAGCCCAGGATTTAGGGGATCTTCAGACACTATTGATTCTGCTGCAGCACAGGACAGATCCCAGATACTGACTGCACTTCCAGGACAGGTCTCTGTCGAACAGTAGGTGTACTGTATTACTGCTTAGAAATGCTGCCTGAAGCACCAGCATGCAAAGGGTGAGCTGTGGTATCCTTGTGGTATGGCCTTAAACCAGCCTGAAGAGAAATGTGCTGACATAAGACTGATACTTCGTTCAATGCAATTGAAATGTTACCTGTTAAGGCTTTTTGGATGAGTTTGCTAACAGGGTAACAGAGAAGATGCAAAGACACTGTTTGGGATAGGAGAGTAAGGAGGAAGATGGGACTGTCCCTCTTTGTGACAATGAACTGCTGAGCTACCTTAACTGAAGTGTCAGTGAGGCTTTAGTTAGATATTAGGAAATTAATGTTCTGTGTCCAGACTGCTGCTATTCATTCCAGATACAGTAAAATGAGGGGTCTGTTTGCTTTCTCACTGACATTTCTGCTCAGAGATTTGAAGGTTATTGTCACATCTCACCTTCGTTGTATTTTTAATTTTTTTTCTTTTTATTTAAACTTTCTACCTAGTAGGAGTCTGGAATGGCATGCTGTACTTCTGCACCTTTTAATTGTGACTGGTGTTAAATGTTTTGAAACATTGTGAAAATGTCCAGATTGAGATGCCTTCTGAAAGGAATGAGATGTTTGGAGAAAAATGGTAGTTGCTGTTTCCGCCCTTCTGCCTAACCTGGTTTTGGCATCTCGTAATTGAGCATAATGGGAAGAAAGCTCAGTAAAATAGTCTGTGTTCTGAACAGTGTGGTACATCAGGTGTAACACACAGCCTGACTTCTGTCTTACAGGGGTTCCATGCGCATTGGGAAGGATTTTATTCTGTTCACAAAGAAAGACAATACCATGACTTGTCTCCTCTTGTCACGGACATTCCATGAGGAAGAAGGCATTGATGAGGTTTGCATGATCTTGTTGTAATGAACTAGTCTATTGAATGATGCCCTGTCTGAACTTGCCCAGCTCTCACAGGAGAATGGTCTGTGTCAGGAATGGTTGCTACTCTGATAGGATCAGCATATGGTTTTCTTTTGTGTGTTGTGGGGCTTCTGCAAAGTCAACAAAGATTTCTTCCTTTTGGTTTTAATTCTATTTGAGAAGTCTCTCTATAGACAGTTTGAAGGGCTTGTTTCAATAACTCAAAGTGCATATGCTGAGTTCAGAACACACTCAGACTTCTTGCATTTTCCTGTTCCCACAAAATTTGACTTGGAGATATATTTAAATCTATTGCTCTGACTTGATTTTTTGTAGAGAATAAAAGGTGCCATTGAAGTTGCTGCTCACAGGTCATAAACTCCAGGCATGTCTCTTCTTTCAGATATTCTTTTTAATAAAAAGTCAGTGTTTCTACCTATGAAAAACTTGTATATCTTGATAGATAACTCAGGCAATGTTGCTCCAGGCAAGGCTGAAAATGAAAAGGTTTAAATTTGCAGTGGGATGATATCTTAGGAAGCATCTTCTTTGATGAGGGAGGGAGTGAGTGAAGGGAACTGTGAAGAGAAGCTGGGGAGGGGCAGTGCATACTGGCAGTCAGCTCATGACTGAAGCAGGTTGGGAACAGTGAGGTAGTTCCCACAGTAGGTCTAGCCACCTTTTTGGCTTGACCTCAGTTCTGAAATGGGATTTGTGTCCTTGATATGCAGCTGCAGTTTATAATTCTATTTGCAGTTTTTCTCTAAATGACAGAAACCACTAATAACCTTGCTAGAATCCTATAAAAATAATAAAGAGTGAGATCAGGATAAATATGAGTGAAGGATGTCTGAGTTCAAGAGAGAAATGAAGCCACAGATTTGCATTTTTGAAGAAGGAAGTTTGAGTGTTTTTTTTAGTGTTACGAAAGTTGTTATAAGGGGGGGGGAGGGAAAAGCCATTGAGTGTGTGAATAGCTGGTACCATATGGATGACTCAAGAGTGATGCAGTCTGAGGCTGGTTTTGTAGGAAAGCAACTCATAGGCTGGCAAGGAGGGTCTTTGAGCATGACAGACGTGCAAACCACTGAAAAGCTGGGAAGTACTCTCATGGTGACTTAGGGGGATGTCAGGAGGGCCAAGTCACTGGGCCGTGACCCACAGGAGAGTCTGACTGGAGTGGGAGAGCTGGTGTCACTCTCAGTACAATGGGATTTGCAGGTCATTGTTCCCCTGCCCACCTGGAATGGACGGAGCCGTGAACCTTTGACAGACAACATGGAGAAGTTTGCTATTGAGACAGAGCTCATTTATAAGTATTCGCCTTTCAAATCAGAACGGGAAGTGATGGAGCAGTTCAATAAGATACGTGGTGAGAAAGGTACATGTGGATGGTGCAGGTCATGGGCGAGGTATATGAGGTTTGGCTGGGATTTGCTGATTATTTTGTTACTTGCTCAGGCACCCTGGTGATCATCTTTAACCTCAAACTAATGGATAATGGAGAGCCAGAGCTGGATGTGACATCTGACCCACAAGACATTCAGATGGCAGAAACACCTCCAGAGGGAACGTAAGTGTGACTGGTGTTTCAGGCTCTGATCAAACTGGTTTGGTGTTTGGCTATATACTGTGTGCATGGGGTTTTCTAAAGCTTCTCTTTCTATGGTGAACTGGAGAATTTGGAAGGTCTGTAGTTTGTTCTTTAGCAGTTTGGGGTTCATGTGTGTGTCAGCCCTTGGGGCATTGTGGTTGTGTTTTAGTTGAGGACTTCTGCTGGCTGGTCTCAACTTAGCCAAAGCAGCAGACTCAGTGTCCTTTAGACACCTTAAAACAAGGAGCCCCAAGCTATGGGATTAATTTTCTGCACTCATCATAGATGTTTTCATTGTGAGTTTGTACTGCTCCCAAACTGCTGTTCTGTTTTGTGCTTAAGTGGCAAAACGTGACACACTGTGTAGGTCAGCCTCCAGGGGTGGATGGTACAGCGGGTCAGGTGGGGTGTATCATCACGTCTGTCTGGGAGCAGGGGTCACTCCTGGACTTTCCTGCAGAGGAAGAAGAGGGATGTGCTCTGAGGGCAGCTGGAGGAGCAAAGGAACCTGTTCAGAGGGAGCTGAGTGTTTGCTAATTTGATTACTTTTAGCCTGAAGAGGAAAAACTGAGCCAAAATGAGTGAAATGCTTGATCCCAGAGCTCCATGGACACACTTAGCAAGCTTTACCTTTTTGACGAGCTTACATGCTGCTTCCCTGAAGTGCTTGAGTTTTCCATAGAAAGTTTCAGACCCTGTAAAGCAGCTCTGTCTCTGTGTATTAGAGTGACATTATTGAGCACACAGTGCAGCAAGCTCTTTGGGTCCCTCCAGGGATCTCATTTGCTTCTCAGCCTCTGTAATGTGTGTTCATAAGGCATCACTGCTTCTTTCTCCTGATGTTTGGTACCATGTCTGTGTGTGAGCAGTGCAGATTCTCTGACAGCACCCAGCTGACTCACCGAAGGATAAGTAAGCTCTGGCAGGTGGACACACACTTAGTGTTAAATGGTGCAGTTTATAGCTGTGACGTTTATTATCCAGATGTATTCAAACTCCCTCGTCAAGCTGCAGTAATGTGTATCAGTGTTTTTTAGCAGTAGTTACAGTGTACAGCTCAATACAGAGTCTGGAGAAGACACAGAAAAAACTTTCAAGAAAAACCTCACTTAATGTAGCTGCATGGTAATTAAAATAGAAAGGTCTTTTCTTTCACCTGGCTGTCTTGCTGAGGGTGTGTCTCTTGGGCATGTTCTGAACTAGACGGCTCTCTTGCAGCAAGCCAGAGCGCCGCTCCTTCCGTGCCTATGCTGCTGTGCTTTATATCGATCCCAGGATGAGAATCTTCATCAACGGACACAAAGTACAAACCAAACGACTCTCGTGCTGCCTCTACAAGCCAAGGTAAGTGTTGGACCTGAAATCTGCAGAGGTGTGCGGCGTTTTGGAGTTAGAGAAAAGGATAGGAGTATGGCATGTAGTGCTGACATTATGGAAAAAGAGGTACATAGTGGAAAATCTAATGCCTTTGAAAATTGCATGAGTCAGTGGTGCAATTTGGCTCCCTTTCAGACCAAACAAAGAAATGAAGATCCTTGTTCAAAATGCCATATCCACACAAAACTGTTGGGTAACTGTGTTGTTTTTTTGAGCAGGACAAGGAAATACATATGGTTGGTGTTGGGATTATTACTGAAAAGAAACTAGACTGAGCACTTTGAAACAGTTGCTTTTATATGTAGCTAATCTAGGTTTGAATAGAGATTGAGAAATAGCTTTCCCTGTATTTCTTTTAAGTTCCCTTAAACGAAAAATGTGAGAGTGCGCTGAGATGTGCTGCCAGTTGGCTGAACACAGACTGGAAAAGGATACCAGGATGGGAGGGGAAAGGGAAACATATATTTAAGTCTGCTTGAGGTAGTAGTGTTCTACTGTCCTCGGGGGCACACAGTCTGCATTCTAGATACCTTGGGCATGATTTGGTTTAATAAAATAGTAATTTTGTAGAGTATTATTGGCTTGCAGTGGTATTTCAGTAGTATGGGCCCACTCTCAGCCCACCAGGTGGTGTTACCAACCCCAGGCCAGTGTCACACACTCAATTGTGCCTGAAGAGCCTAGCTGGTTCCTAACGCAGCATTGTCTATTGTCAAGCTCATACTTCCTCAGCTTCTTATGTGAGAACGAGTGAGATGGTATTAGAAACGTCAAGGAATGTCACACCCACTACTCTCTGTGCTGGCCAGGCCAGTTGTTTCCCTGCGGGTGGCAGGGAACTTGCTACTGTAAATCCTGATTTGCTGGGTAGAAAATTTCTGGATTTCTGACTGTATTTTACCTACGTGTGAGAACCTTGTGCTGCTTCCTCTTGTGCTGCAGTCCAGCAAAAGTACTAGGGAGAGACAGCAGAGGAGGGCATAGGTTTTTATTTCATCAGAGACCAGCATCTTGCGAGATCCACAGGCAGGATGCCATTGCTGTAATGCTACCAGCATCATGACAATATTGCATGTCCCAGGTCGCCCCAGGTGTTCATCTCCCTCTGTATCTTCCAAGTGGTCAGTAGTCTATGCTAGGGTCAGAGGATTAGTCCTGATGGAAGGTGTATCTCACAAATCTGCTTGTGCCACATCCTATAGATCTGCTTATGGTGGTAGGCCAGTACAAATTCCCCAACACCGTAAAGACATTTACCTTTAAAATTCCCACTCCTACAACAGAGCAGTAAAGACTGTGTCAGGTGTTCCTATAGAGCACAGTGTAGATCTTCTCAGACTTGGGGCAATTATTGTGGTCCCGTGGCGTAAAGGAGAGCACCCTGGACTCTGAATCCCAAGGGCCTGAGTTCGAGTCTCAGTGGGACCATCCCCTGGGCAGTTAAATGCCTCCCTGCCATTCGATCCCATCAGATCTCGGATGCTCAGCAGGGCCAGCCCTGGTTAGTACCAGGTGACTGTAGACAGTCCTGAGATTTCACTGTCACTGTCCGAGCTCCCTCGGCCGTTGCAAATGGACCTTAGGACTTAAATGGTGGGGCCAGTTCTGCGCACGCTGTGCCTCACCTAAAAAATCCACTGTGCAGGCTGGAAGGGCACATCCATGGCGGGAGAGCCCTTCCCAGGATCTTTGTTTGCAAAGTCTGGCCATACAATACAATACAAACTGGACCTTTCTGGGGAATGTCCAGAGTGCTCCCTTCTGGTCTGACTTCCTGATGTCAGGTTTGGACTTCAGAAGCTGCATGGCCATCGGGGCAAGCCATCAAAGGCTTCACTGTGGATTCTGAGAGCCAACACAGCCCTTAGGGTAGGTGCCCACACTGTGCCCTGGGAAAGTTATGGAAACTCAGTCTTTTTTCTGAGCAGAGCTCAGTCTGCCCTGGATGACTTTCCCAAGGGAAAGCCAGTAAATCAGTCCATTTGGAGAGTGGAGTTACTCTGCCTTTACAGCCATGGATGTGGGGGTTTTGTAAGTTTTTTCTCCCTGAACCTGCTGAAAAGGGTTGCTTATGCCCTTGTTTTCCCTTTAGAGCTGGAGCCAGAGCTCACCATCCCCATTTAGCTAGTGGGCTTTGAGTGCTCTGGAGGTTAATATTGGGTTAATCTCTTGCACTCATACAGGGCTGGCTTTTGTGGGGGTGCGAAGGGGAAGGTCCCTCCATTAGGGTGCTCCTTTTTGGTCAGTTGATGCAGCATCTATGCTCAGCTCTTTAGCATGGCTGTTTCTGGCCCAGTAGCCTTGGCCAGGTAAGTGTTGAACCTCCCTGGTCCAACAAAGGGATGGAACAGGCAGCAGGGGTGCTGCTGCATTACAGCCTGAGTAGCTGGTGTGTTCATGTGGGACATTCTGAAGGGCTCTGCCTTGAGGAGGGGCTCCCTTGTGCAGTAGGGCTGTCAGTCAGGTTACCTTCATCTTTGAAGGAAAAGCCTATGCAGTGGCTTGTCTACAGGTTCCAGTGTTTGTGTTAGTGAACACAGAATGGAAATCCACCATGGATTTAGGGTATGCAAGTGCCTTTACTGAAAATTAAGGTTTTGCAGCCCCAGTGCTGTTTTAATGTAATAACGATGTGTCTCCTAAGCAAGCCACTTGTTTTCTGTTTGTCATGTGCCCCTTTTGGAAGCGATACTTCTGTGGAAGAAGCTTCTCCTTATCTTTCTGGATCTGGTAATGTCCTGGTGGCAGGGACAGGCTAATTTTGTGCAAATCCTTCACCAGCATTTGCAGGTGTGTTGCCACAGTCCCAGCTTCCCTGGGAATGGCCTGCGTCTCCTGAAAGATTACTTCCCATCCCTTTCCCAGTATCTGTTGGAGCTTTTTTAGCTGTCCTAGGCTGTGCAAATAGAAGTAGCTAGACCACATGCAAGTGTGTCCCTTTACGAGGACATTCCAAGGCAGTCAGAATGGGCATCAGGAAGCTGGTGATGGCTTACAGTGCCATCATCTAGGGCACCCTACAGTTGCTTGCAGTGCTCCCTGCTGCTAAGGAGTGCCTGTCTCTCTGATGCTGCCCTGCCCCGTGAGCTGGGCACGGGGAGGATAATTCAGCTTCACCTTGCTTCTCTTTTTTTTTTTTTAAGCCTCATAAAATTCAAGCAGATGTGGATGAGGTAATGTGGTTATTCCAAAGTGTTGAAAATAAGCTTGACTTTCAGTGTACTCTCTGAGCCCCAGCTAGCTTTCATCAACCTTACATAGGTTAGAGGTGGCACCAGCAAAATCCTGACTCTGCAACTCCTGACGTGGTGACTTCACCCAGTTGGGTGATTTCTGGAAGCGTTAGCACCTGCCTGCTTTTTTGCCAGTGAGGGAATCCTTATCAATAGCAGAAAATGAATTTATCAAAATGTATTTCAGGGAACTGTGCTTGTGGTGTGAATTTTCTAGATTTGGGAGCAAGGAATTCCTGTTGGAGAGACTATTTCTGACCTCAATACCAACATCCATGTGTGCTTACCCACAGAAACAAACCGAAACAAAACTTTTCATCTGTACAATGTGGTTTCTTATGAATCATGACAGTTTATCTGCCATTTGAAGGGAATCCTGTCTCTCACTTGCATCTAATGTGATTCCAATCGGTTAGTCAAGCCTTACATCCTTATGTGTTTCCGCCTCTCTGTAAAAACAGCTTTTGCTTTGGCTAAATCATAGAATCATAGAATTGATTGGGTTGGAAAAGACCTCCAAGATCATCAAGTCCAACCCTTGATCCAACACCACTCTGATCACTAGATCATGTCACTAAGTGTCACATCCAGTCTCATCTTAAAAACCCCAGGGATGGTGAGTCCACCACCTCTCTGGGCAGGCCATTCCAATGCTGGATTACTCTCTCTGTGAAGACCTTCTTTCTAATACTCAACCTAAATTTCTCCTGGCAGAGCTTAAGCCTGTGCCGTCTTGTCCTGTTGCTGGTTGCCTGGGAGAAAAGACCAACACCCCACCTGGCTACAACCTCCCTTAAGGTAGTTGTAGAGAGTTATGAGGTCACCTCTAAGCCTTCTCTTCTCCAGGCTGAACAAGCCCAGCTCCCTCAGCCTCTCCTCATAGGGCTTGTGCTCAAGTCCCTTCACCAGCCTTGTTGCTCTTCTCTGGACCCTCTCCAGCACCTCAGTATTTTTCCTGAACTGAGGGGCCCAGACACAGTACTCCAGGTGTGGCCTCACCAATGCAGAGTACAGGGGAAGGATCACTTCCCTCGTTCTGCTGACCACACTGTTCTTGATAGAGGCCAGGATACCATTGGCCTTCTTGGCCACCTGGGCACACTACTGGCTCATGTTCAGCTTCCTGTCAATGAGTCCCCCCAGGTCCCTTTCTGCCTGGCCCTTCACCAGCCACTCTGTCCCCAGCCTGGAGTGCTGCATGGGGTTGTTGTGGCCAAAGTGCAGGACCCAGCACTTGGCCTTATTGAACTTCATCCCATTGGAATCAGCCCATCTCTCCAGCCTGTCCAGATCCTTCTGCAGAGCCCTCCTGCCTTCCAGCAGGTTCACACTCTCTCCCAACTTGGTGTCATCAGCAAATTTGCTAATGACGGTCTGAATCCCCTCATCTGAATCATCAATAAAGATAAACAGGACTGGGCCCAACACTGATCCCTGGGGACACCACTGGTGCTCAGATGCAACTGGATGCAGCACCATTGCCCAGTACTCTCTGGACCAGGCCATCCAGCGAGCTCTTAAACCCAGCAGAGAGTACTCCTCTCCAAGCCATGGGCTACCAGCTTTTCCAGAGTATATTATGGGAGACAGTGTCAAAGGCTTTGCTGAAGTCTAGATAGACTACATCCACAGCCTTCCCCTCATCCACCAGGCAGGTTACCTGATCATAAAAGGAGATCAGGTTGGTCAGACAGGACCTGCCCCTCCTAAACCCATGCTAGCTGGGTCTGATCCCTTGTCCATCCTGAAGGTGCTGTGTGATTGCACTCAGTGTGATCTGCTCCATAACCCCGCCAGGCACCAAGGTCAGGCTGACAGGCCTGGAGTTGCCAGGGTCAGCCTTGCAGCCCTTTTTGTGGATTGGGGTGACATTCGCCAACTTCCAGTCATTTGGGACCTCCCCAGAGAGCCAGCACTATTGGAAGATGATGGAGAGCGGCTTGGCAAGCTCTTCTGCCAGCTCCCTCATCACCCTAGGGTGGATCCCATCTGCTTCCATAGACTTGTGAGGATCCAGATGGCTCAGTTAAGTCACTATTTCCTCCTGGAATACAGGGGGCCTATTTGGCTTCCTATCTCTGTCTACCAGCTCCAGAGGCCAGTTGTCCTGAGGGCCATCTGTCTTCCTGGTAAAAACTGAGGCAAAGTAGGTGTTAAGTACTTCAGCCTTCTCCTCATCTCTGTTAACTGTGTTTCCCTCCAAGTCCAACAAAGAATGGAGGTTTTCTTTGCCCCTCCTTTTGTTATTAATGTATTTATAGAAGCTCTTTTTGTTATTCCTAACAGAAATGGCGAAATTAACTTCAAATTGCAATTTTGTCTCCCTGATTTTCTTTCTGCATGATCTAACTATCTTCTTAAACTCTTCATTAGTAGCCATCCCTTTTTTCCACAATCGGTAAGCTCTCTTTTTTTTAAACCCTGATTTCCTTCAGAATCTCTCTGTTCAGCCAAGCTGGTTGCCTTCCCCGCTGGCTCGCCTTTTGGCACACTGGTACAGCCAGTTCCTGCGCACTCAAGATTTCCTGCTTGAAGCACGTCCATCCCTCCTGGACCCCCTTGTTTTCCAGGGCTGTTTCCCAGGGTATGCTCTGAACCAGTCTTCTGAATAGGCCAAAATCTGCCGTTCGGAAGTCCAGCATAGAGGTTTTATTGATGGCTCTCCTTGCATCCCTGAGTATTGAAAATTGTATTATCTCATGGTCACTGTGCCCCAGGTGGCCTCCAACCACTGCATCTCCCACCAGCCCCTCTCTGTTTGTTAACAGTAGGTTTAGCGAGGCGTCCCCCCTGGTAGGCTCACTTACCAGCTGGAGCAGGAAACTGTCCTCCCTACACTGTAGGAAAGTCCTAAACTGCCTCTTTTCTGCTGTGTTGAGCTCCCAACAGATATCTAGCAGTTTAAAGTTGCCCACAAGAACAAGGGCTGGGGATTTTGAGACTTCCGCCAATGGCTTGTAGAGTAATTCATCCCCTTTGTCATTCTGGTTGGGTGGTCTATAACAGACCCCCACCAGGATGTCAGCTTTGTTGGCCTTCCCCCTGATTCTGGTCCACAAGCATTCAACCTTATCGTTGCTGACCTCAATAAATGCTGGAAAGGTTTATTTTTCATAAAGAGTTATTTGGAGGAGGATTTTTCTCTTGATACATCTAAAACCTTGTGCCTTAAGATGATCTGAGTTACTACAGGCTCTGCTTGTCCTTGATGTCATTTTCCCTCATGACATGCCTCTGCTCAGAGGTAACACACACTCAGAAACTTCTGCCTTTCATACACATCCCCATCTCTGAACTCTGCACTAGTCAGTGGATTGGGATCTGCATTTGGCATGTTAAGATATAGGGAAGGTGAAACAAGCCACTGCAGCTCTAGCACAATTTACAAGGTTGTAAGTCAGATGTGGAGCCCACAGAAATGTCCTGAAACTTAAAGCTCTGGTCAGATTGTTGTTCTGCTTTGAGCTAGCCCTGTGTGAGGTGGACGTGTCAGAAGGCACCTGTGGACAGCTGTTTGCAGGAAAAAAGAAATGTTATTTAGCTGTAGTGGGAGGATTTTGAGAAGCTTTCCATGTATATTCACTCCTCGTTTCCACTTGTGAAGAAGAAGAAATTATTTCTCTAAGTCTTGATATTTCCTCAAAGAGTATGGATATATTTTGCCCTCACTGGTTAATGCAGAAAAAGACAGGTATTGTGGTTGCATCTACTACTAAAATATCTCTGACTTAAAGAGATTTTGTCGAAGGTCATCCAAAAATGTCCAGTTCCTGACATGTAAACCTCCTTCATTTGTTGAATCTATTGGGACGAGTATACAGTAGCTACTTGTAGGGACCTTGTTCTCATGCGGTGATGAAATTTTGGTTTGCCCTTGCTGAGTTTGCTGATTAATAAATTTTGTTCATCACAGGATGTACAAATATACTTCAAACCGTTTCAAGACCCGTGCAGAGCAAGAGGTGAAGAAAGCAGAGCACATGGCAAGGATAGGTGAGTCCTCAGGGTATGGACGTGCTCTCGTTCAGCTGTTGCAAAGGGAAGGGCAGAACCCTATGACTTGGGTTGCTTGCCTCTGGGATCATTGGAATTGCTCAGGAACTGAGTTATTACAGCCACTACAGATGACGCAGACTTCATTCCATGCAATGAAAGGAATGTAAGTTGTTTCCTGAGATGATTTCATATGCGTAACAGATGTACAGGATACCCACTGAAGTCCCAGTTGTCTGCTCTCACTTCAGCCAAAACCTGATTGAGCCCTGTCACCCCACAGTTCTGCTCTCACCTTTAGCATATCATGAGCTTTTGGTTGTTTTCTCCATTTCCATTTCAGCCCTTTCCTGTTGAGAAGGCTGAAAAAGTAGACTTTTGTTGTGTCACTTGATGTAAAGGGATTGGTCTGCATGTGCAAGAGAGCCCTGGTTTGTTTGTTTTTAACCCTTCCAGGCATACATTTTGTCCTATAGTCCTCAGGGTTTTCCCGAGTTTGCTATTATTGGATATTCAGCTTATAGAAATCACATAAGCATGTAAGTACAGCATATAACTGCATTAAATTTAACACACTAAGTAGTGTCCCTCCCTAACCCCTGATGGGGAAATTCTGTAGTGAAGAAGGAATCTTGGAAGTCATAAGTGACCTATACATGACCTGTATCTTCTAGTAGGTTTCATAAATCAACTCTATAAATCAATGGGAGGCATGTGTCCTTTGCCACTGTATCAGAGCTGCTTTAGGCAAGTCTGCTTTTGGCTGCAGGTCAGAAACACAGGGGATAGTGCCACGTTCAGCCTGTGCAGCATCACAGTGGGCAGCATGACTGTGATGTTGCTTGAAGCAAAGCAGCAGAGTGAAATGGTGTGAATTGCTGTGTTCCCTGTTCCTTCTTCAGGAAGTACAACCTGGCAAGATAGACTTCAAAAGATGAAGTTTAAGCAGATTTTATATTGTGCCTTAATCCTCATAGATTAATTTATTTTTAAATTGAGTCCTGTAGCCAAGGCAGACCTTCAGCACAAACTCCCATTGCCTCTGAAGAGGGTGCAGAGCAGGATTTAGAGATGCTTCTTCCCTGCAGGAATCCATGAGGCTTTCATGATACTTAGAAGTGGAGCTTTAGTGTCTGACACTGAAAAATGCTACCTTTGGTGTCCCAGTGCTGAGAACAGGTCCCATTGACATGGAAACGTTACTCATTTCCATCACCAAACCAGCCCGGTGCCTCTGAGTGTGCAGGGATTATTGAACCAGCAGTGTGCCCAGGTGGCCAAGAAGGCCAGTGACAGCCTGGCCTCTTTGTGGCCAGCAGGACTAGGGAAGTGATTCTTCCCCACCCATACTCGGCATTGATGAAGCCACACCTTGAGTACTGTGTCCAGTTTGGGTCCCTCACTTCAAGAAGGACACTGAAGTGTTAGAGCAAATCCAGAGAAGGGCAATGAAGCTGGTGAAGGGCCTGGAGCACATATCCTGTGAAAAGCAACTGAGGGAACTGGAGTTGTTTAGCCTGGAGAAGAGGAGGGGAGGCTCAGGGAAGACCTAATTTTAGATTAATTTCTTGTGGTCTCCAGCTCTCCAGAGGAATTCTCACCTGCAAATCATTTGCAGTTTGCTCTTTCAAACCCAGGAGTGCATTGTGAGAAGTGATGGGTCTCAGCTGAGCAAAGAGCAGTTCCAGAATGCCAGAGCTAGCTGCCTGCCAGGGTTGTGTTGGAATCCGTCAGACTGAGAGATTGATGAGTCTCTGGAAGTAGCTTATGAGCTTGTGGAACCAAAACTTAGGATAACCAAAAAATAGCTGGAGGAGGAAGATGTATGGGCAGCTGTAACTATTGGTGACATGGCTTTGTCATATCTAGAAAGAGCTATGTCTCAGAAGTAAAGACATGCATATGTTTAAAATGAGGAAAAGCCATCTTTTCATTCCATGAGAACTGACTTTTCTGTGTCATGTGATAGGCTACAGTATCCAGATCCCTAAGTGAGTAGGTAGACCTAGGAAAAAAGTATCATTCCTGGGCAAGGTGGCTGTGAAAGACCATCAGCTGCTTTCTGTGTCCTTTAGAACCAAGACTGAGTACTGTACTGAGGCACTTCAGTGTTGTTGTTGCCTGGCTTCTGTAAAGCCCCTTCCAAAGTCTGGAAAGCAAACAAACAAGAAGTGGTGAGGAGTCATGCAGGTGTCGAGTACTGAAAGTCATTGACAGCTCTGTGCTGCACTGGTTATTATTTCAGAGTATTTTGGTGTGTCCAGTGGCTTGCTTGGCAGTGCCATGGGTATGCCATGCCCATTGTCCCCTGGGAGGATGTGGATGCAGGTACCAGCTGCTGTGTGCTTGCTGTTCTGCATAGGACATGTATCTTTACCTGCTGAGGCCTCCGCCCTGTAAATGAATCGGTCCCTGTCACCTGTCTCAGTTGTCACTGCGTTAGTGGAGCAGGTTTGACCTCTGCCCTTCTGGGTTACCGCTGTGTTCTTTCCACTAGCCACAGATATTTTTAACCCCACCAGCAACCTACAAGCTCTGATTGAAGTGGACTGAGTGCTTTAAGCAGCCTCCAGACTCCTGTGCATTTGATTTAGCTAGGCTGGTTGGTCATGCAGCACAGTCCTGCTATGACCATCTTGATGACCAGCTGTGAACCCTGAGTGTGCTGCTGTGGGAATGAGGGGAACAAAACTCCAGTGGGACACTGCATAGAAAGGAAAACGGATTTTTATTGTAGTGATCTAAGTGAGCTGACCGGATACAGACCTATGTTTCCTTCTGACTGGCAACCAAGTGCTGCTTTTCAGAGGGATGCTGGTAATCCTAGGAGCCAATTGCTACCCTGTCATCTTCCTGCTTACCTTGTCCTCTGTAAATCTTAGACAAGGTAATTTCCTTGTTTTGGGTGTCTCACAGCTGCAGTTTGTCTCCCTGTGAGGATAGCAGGGATGAGATGGCTTTTGGGTGTCTTTAAGCACTCTGCTGCCCGCCTGGGGCGAGGGTGCAGGCCTGCTGCTCTTCATGCTGTGAGTCACACCATCGCTCAGCATGTACCCGTTGTATTTCCAAATCACAGAATCACAGAATGGTTTGGATTGGAAGGAACCTTAAAGCTCCTCTTATTCCACTCCCCTGCCACAGGTAGGGACACCTTCCACTAGCCCAGGTTGCTCCAAGCCCTGTCCAACCTGGCCTTGAACACTTGCAGGGATGGGGCAGCCACAGCTTCTCTGGGCCACCTCTGCCAGGGCCTCCCCACCCTCACAGGGGAGAATTTCTTCCCAACAGTCCATCTAGCCCTGCTCTCTGTCAGTCAGAAGCCATTCTCCTTTGTCCTAGTGCTGCAGACCCATGTCCGAAGTCCCTCTCCAGGTCTCTTGAAGCCCCTTTAGGAACTAGAATGGACTCTAAGGTCCTCCCAGAGCTGTATCTTTCTCCAGGCTGAACACTTGCAGTTCTTCCACCCTATCTCTAGAGCAGAGGTGCTCCAGCCCTTGGAGCATCTCTGTGGCCTCCTCTGGACTTGCTCCAGCAGCTTCACATCCTTCTTGTGCTGGATCCCCAGAGCTGGAGGCAGCTCTGCAGGTGGGGTCTCACCTGAGCAGGACAGAGGGGCTTCTGTCCACACTGTGAGATGAGCCCAGCACATGGAGGGTTTCTGGGTGCCAGTGCTCACAGCCAGGGCATGTTCAGCCTTTCACCCACCAGCGCTCCCAAGTCCTCTTCAACGCTGCTCTCAACCCATTTTCTTCACTGAAAAAGAGGCTTATTGAATGAATCTTAAGCAATACGAGGGTGGTGGGTGCCTATCCCCAGCATTCCTCTTGGTCTAGGAGAGAGGTGAAAAGGGGGGTTTCTTTTGTGTTGTTTCTTGCATGCAAGGATCAGGTGCAGGGTAGGTTTTCAGAATGCTGGGTCCTATTTTGTGTGTAGCACAGATTTCTCTTTTTCTAGGCAAAATTTAATTATTCTCAGAGCCAAAAGCATTTCTGAGAGTAGTCTTTTCCCCTTCATCTCTGCAAGAAAATGACCTCTTTGGAAATCCTTTTCAAGCCTACTATTGTGAGAGCCTTTCTGTGAATCACACAACCAGGCAGAGCAGTCAGGGCCACTGGCACCCTTATGCTTTCTCAGTTCCTTGTTGACTTCCTCTAGGATCCTTCCTTTAAATGTGCTTTTGCAATTGTGCCAGTGTTGACTGTGACCTCTGAGAATGTTTGAGATGCTCTCTCAGTGGGGCCCTTTCAGGTAAGGTTTGATTTTTGTACCTTTTTATGTTCCTGTGTACCTTTGTGCACGTCTAATGCAGCAAAGTCTCTCTGGAATTGCTCTTCTCAGGTGAATCCCTAATGATCTCTCTCTGTACTGACTGGCTGACATCATCCTTGTCACTGTGTGTTTCAGCAGAGGAGAAGGCTCGTGAGGCAGAGAGCAAAGCCCGCGCCCTTGAGCAGCGCCTTGGAGGGGATCTCACGCGGGAGTCCAGGGTGAGCCGAGCCTTGTGCTTTAGCAGCATGTTGTGTTTTGGGCACTGAGGGGCTGTTCAGAGCACTGGTGGTGGAGTGTTGCTGGCTGGGCAGCACTCCCATGGCAGTGCCCCCATGGCAGCACCCCATGTGCTGATTAAGCAGCTGGTGGCTCCATTCGATGGTGAGCTGCCAGCAGTATTCAGGCAGCTCCATCATCTCATCACCACTGCATGTGCTTCACCATCTGCACTTAAAGTCCAGCCCAAGTGGGATGTGAGCTGGCATTCCCCTGCCCACGTCCCCTTATATCCTGGGTGGTAAGGTGATCTCCAGGCCCCAGGTGCTGTTTACTGTCAGCCTCTGCAGAAGAGGCCAGGGGAACAGGAGGTGTTGGAACAAGAGTAGAATTTAGGGCTTTTTGGCTATTCCCCCCTGCCTGTGCAGCTGACTGAGGCATTTGGGGAGAGGCTCTTTACTTCTTCCCAGCAGCACTGTGGCTTTGAGAAGGGACAAGGCTTGAGCCCTAGTGCCACAGGGCGGGCAGAGGGCTAGCAGGGACATGGGGAGGGTCAGCAAGTGACACCAGCTTAAAACCAATGGGCCTCCTATTGGCATCTGATGGAAACAACAGCATCCAAGTGCCCTGACTGTTTCCCCTGTTCTCCATTGCCTCTTGTTTTAGTTTCCTCGGACCTTTAGTTACATTTAGACATTTTCTTCTACGCAACTGTGTAGCTGCTTAAACAATGCAGCATAAGTGCTGCTCTACATGTGGAGTCATGCTGGTTTGTCACTGGTCCTGAATTCTTTACATTTAAAACAATGCCTCAGATCTTCTTGAAAGGGAAAAAAAAATAAATTGAGTAAATTTTATGAATTTCCCAGCAGCAGCTTTACTATGCAATGTCTTTTTGCAGATGATGCTGCGTCAGGTCCAGAACTCAGCCATCACCATGCGGCGGGAGGCTGATGTCAAGAAAAGGATGAAGGACGCGAAGCATCGGTGAGTGCAGGGGCTTCCAAGCTCTGGAATTCCTAGGCTATTTGCCTCCCACATGCTCAAATATCTCTTCTGGTTTGCATGTGTGATGGAGGAGAAGGGGTACAGCTGAAAGCTTAAATATCCATGGGCATCCAGTATGCCCAGGCTATTAAACCAGGCATCTAGGTCACTATTCTGGTTACATCTGCTGCTCCCCTCTTACCTGCTGAAAGACATGTAGGTCTGTGGGTTGAGTTGTTTGCTGTAGATGTGACCAGGAAAAAAAGCTTTGGGCAGGCACATGGTTTTCCCTGTGTCCCTACATTCATTGCTGCTGATCGGAGAGAGTTCAGAGGGTCAGACTTTTCCACAACCTTGTACTTCCTCCAGAAAACAGAAGAAATTCCTGAAAAATGTGTATAATAGGAAACCTTCTGTGTGAACCAATTCCCGTAACGTTTTGGTAACCTTCTGAGTTACAGAGAATGTCCTAGGACAGTTTTCTGCTGTTTCTCTGGTGCTGCATGCGTCAATGAAAGAATACTTTCTGCTTTCCAAAGACAGTGTAAGATCAGGTTATAAGTCCAAATGATAAGACTGGTACTAAATTCCTAGTAATGAAATCCCTGCCTTTTGAACCACCACTTCATTTTCTGTGGTTTGGATGATAATTTGACTTCTGTCCTCTCTGATAAAAATGAGGAAATACCCTTCCTGTTTTCTAGGTGAGTGCATGCTATTACTTGAAATGAAGGGCTATATATCCTTTTTCAGAAGTTAGAAAACAAATCCCTAAGATGGGTGTTTTGCCACACCTGCTTATGCTCTTGAATCATAGTTGTCCCCTGGCATGAACTGGAACCAAAGTGTCACATTCCAGCCCAGCAGTTGACAGTGTTCAAAGTCCCTCTTGGTGAAAGTTTATATTTAAAAGTACTAAAAGTTGTTATTGCAGATGTGTTCCTCTAAGTGTATTATAGTCACCTGTTTTAAAGGAAGCTGTGACACAGTGTACCGTTACATCTGTGTGTGGGAGGGTGGCCTTGAGTAAAGAATGAATATGAATTCAGTCCATTTTGGGGAATTATTTTGAGATGTTTCACCATTAAGACAGACTTAGATCTCGTATCTGCTGATGATCAGTGTGCAGGGCTTGTGCATGCACAGCTCAGGTCCTCCTAACATCTGATATTGGTAGACAGTCAACAGAACATTTTAAAGAATTCCACTACCTTCAGCTAACTTACTGAAGCAGATGTCAAATTCCTAAGTGGCATAAAGCATGTAAGTGCTAAGAACTTGATGGGGTCAGAAGGGAGATATAAGGGAGGTCAAAACTGAGAGAAGTGGGCAGGACTGTGGTATAGGCTCTGCCTTGTAGTAGTTACAGGTTTGGACCTTGCATTGGAGAATATGTTCAGCCTGAAACTGAGGATCTTCCTTATGAGAAATCTTCAGCGTGGATTTCAGGGAAGCTGTGGAATCAGATCAATTTAGTCTGTTAAAGAGCAGTAGTTCTGTGTGAGACATGGGGTTTTATTTGATTTATAGCACAAACAGATCAATCTCAAAGCTTTCTGCCTTGCTGGAGGTGTATTCCTGGTAACCAAAGGTTCAGATTCAGAAATCACTACGTGTTCACAAACGTACTTGAGGCCAACTTTTGTTGGAGTCATATGTTGTATAGATAAAAGAGAAATCATGTAAATTGATATCCTGACATTAAAGAAAAAAACGCTTTGTTTGGGTTGTGTGTTGTATCCTCCAGTTTTGCAACTTAAGGAACAACCTTGCAAAACTTGGAATTAGGAGAACTTTTTAGAATCTGAATATCAAGACTGTAGTTTTGTATCAAAATCTGAATTTCCATACTTTATCTTCATAGGAATCTGTATCTGGAAAATACAAACCAAAATAGCATTGGAAAGGATAGGGCTGTACCCAACAACACTCTCAAAAAACTAGTTCACTGTCATTTTTTGAACAAGCACATCTGAAGTAAAAACCAGAATTCACTCTGAAGGAGACAATACATCCAAATGAATAATTAAATTATCGGTTCAGCCTAAATTAGTATCTGTATTGCAAAGTTTCTGTATTTTGTTCATGTTCAGTTGCAAAACCCATTGAACAAATGCTCTCTATTTTTCAGAAACAGCAGATTAGAGGATTATTTTAATGCTCAAGGATGCCAGATTTCCATACCCATTTTTTAACACCAGCATATAATATGCTTTGTTTTCAGCATCTCTGAGGTTATGTTTCATTCCCTTACAGGGCACTGAAGGAACCCAAAGAGCTGAATTTTATCTTTGGGGTGAACATCGAGCAGCGTGAGCTGGATGGCATGTTCATTTATAACTGTAGTCGGCTGATCAAGATGTACGAGAAGGTGGGCCCGCAGCTGGAGGGTGGCATGTGAGTCCTTCAGATTTTTCAGCAATCTTTTTGCTTAAGCCTGGCACATTCCTGCATCTAATTTAGGCTATGCAATAACCTTGTTCTGAGTTAATTGTTCTTCACGAGCATGAGGCTTGCTCATTTTGTCAGCCTTCAGTTTGCATTCTGACAAATAAATTATGTTTAAGACCGCCTAATATTTCCCTGGTTTCTCACTATGGAGTTCTCTACACGGATTTTGATTATCCCTTGCAGCAGTATGAGGTGTTTGGGCTCACTGCTGGCATTTGGCGCTGGTGAGTGCTGATAGCAATAGTGCCTCATTCTAGGGACAAGGAAGATAGGTCTTGACAGCAAATACAAATATTTGAGCCCACCTTACTTTTTGCATGATGGCTCAGGTTGTAAACCTGGCAGTTTAATGTTTGTGACTGTGTGTTCCTCTTCCAGGGCATGTGGAGGAGTGGTAGGTGTAGTGGATGTGCCCTATTTGGTACTGGAGCCAACCCATAATAAACAAGATTTTGCTGATGCCAAGGAGTATCGACACTTGCTGAAGGCCATGGGAGACCATTTGGCTCAATATTGGAAAGATGTTGCTATAGGTAATGAAGCTTCACAATTACCGGGAGTGGAAAGAGAAACTTGGGTGGCTGGAGGGAAGCCCTGAAGAGTGCAGGTGGTGATTTTCTGATAATGGCTCCATACTGAGCAAGATGTGGTTTGTTTTCCAGCCCAGAGAGGTATCATCAAGTTCTGGGATGAATTTGGTTATTTATCGGCAAACTGGAACCAGCCTCCATCTAGTGAACTGCGCTACAAGCGCCGGAGAGCCATGGAGATCCCCACCACGATTCAGTGCGGTGTGTCCGATATGGCTGCTTCTCCCTGGGGAAGGGAGGGCACTCCTGGCTGCAGCTGGGGAGCAGCTAAATGCATAGGACATTTGGGGTGGGCTTCACTATCATTATCCCCTTTTAGGGCTTGTCTTCTCTATGAGTAGCCTCTGTCTGCACTTGATGGTATGCTGTGACATCATGGAATAAGGCTCCTTTCCTGCACAATTCACTAACTGTGAATGTCCTTCAGGTCCCCTGACAGAGCAGGGCAGGTGTAGCCAGTAGCAGTTCTGAGCAGTTAGCTCAGAAACCTCATATGAACTGGAACTGGCCAAAGCCACCCATCCCAGCACCAGAGTAAAATCCGAAACTTCCCCACAGGCAGTGGGAAGTGGCCAAGTAATTTGTACACTGATGCACTGGCATGGTGATCAGTACTGGGTGAGAACACGGAGGGAACATTTTACTGTTTGTTTGGAATCTAATGCAAATTCTTTTCTTTGCACCTCTAAACAGCTAAGCCTTTGCTAGGGTTAGGTGGAGTTCAAGTCAATCACTTTGTCTCCTGGTAGAGGGGCACCAAACTCCCTTATTTTCTCCCCAGGACTTGGGGTTCAGGATGTAGAAAGGAATGTGAGGCCATTCTTGTGGAATTATACTGTTAGGCTCTTCTGCTCTGACAGTTTTCTCAGGCCTTTCAAAGTTCCTCCTGAAGATGAGGGGCATTACTGTCATTCTTCTTGTCCTTCCTTTGCTGACATCCTTGCAGAGCCTGATTTAAGCACATTTGGATTTTCATGGCAAAACTTGATTTTGTGAAGTTGTTGGTTTCCTGGTAGGCCATACTCAAAGCCAAATCTGTGTTCCTGGTTCATCGAAAATGTAATCATAATAATTTTTTTTTTAAAGTGGATAAGTCTCTGACTTGTGTTGTGTTGGTATCAGTAAGAGACAGCCTGATGGCTGGGCTGAGCCATGATCTTAGGACTGGCTGTTCAATTGGATTTGTGCATGCCATTGTTGCAGCAGGAGCATGAGGTTGTCTGGTATTGGTTGATGCCAGGCTTCATTGTATTCTTGTTAGAGATGTCTGAGGGTTTCATCCCAGCATTTTTTGAGCATGAAGCAAGAATTGACTCAGTATATTCTCTGACTGTCTCACTTTTCTTTTGTCCAGTAATCTTACTGTTGGATACACTTTGGTGTGGTCCTTGGGCTTTAAATAGGCTATAGGAAAAATTATGTTTGTTGGGCTGTGTATTTCTAATTTGCAAACTGTGTCTGACAGATGTGTGTCTGAAGTGGCGGACTCTCCCGTTCCAGCTGAGCTCCGTGGAGAAGAACTATCCTGATAGCTGGGTGTGCTCCATGAACCCTGATCCTGAACAAGACAGGTAAGATTCAGGTAATATTAGGACTTTTCTGCAGTATGTCTTGTCTGTACATTTGGATTTTTTTTTCTGGTCATCTGTTCTTTGAGAATAGGAGGAAGAATGGGCAGTAATTCTGTGCCTTTAAGGTGTGCTCAAGTCTGTGAAAAGGCAGCAATGACATGTGTACAACTGAATGCTGGTGGGCAGTGCTGTGCTGTGCAAATCGCAGAGGGCACCCTCAGCAAGTGACAGGTGACACTGAACTGGGAGAAGCAGCTCACAAACCAGGGTGTCACGGATCCATCCAGAGGGACCTGCACAGGCTGGACAAATGGGCCGACAGGAACCTCCTGAGATTCAACCAGGAGAATGTGAAATTCTGTTGCTGAGAAGGAACAACCCCAGCATCAGTGTGTGCTGTCCATCCTCGTGCTGATCAGGCTGAGGGAGCTCTCATCAATGTACACAAACATCTGAAGGCAGACTGCAAAAAGGACAGAGCATGGCTCTTCCAGTGGTGCCCAGTGGCAGGACCAGAGGCCATGGGCACAAACTGGAACACAGGAGGGTCCCTCTGCATGTCAGAAACACTTTTTTCCCTTTGAGGGTGACCAAGCCCTGGCCCAGGTTGCCCAGGGAGTGTGTGCAGTCTCCATTCTTGGAGATATTCAAGGACATGGTCCTGGGCCCCTGGCCCTGGGTGACCATGCTTGATCAGGAGGTGGAACCAGAGGGACCCCAGAGCTTGCCTTCAGCTTCAGCCAGTGATTTGGTGAAATGCGAATCCTTTGTGGCTTTTCTGCCCTGGCACTGGAAATGCTACTGTTGTCTTAGATCATGTTAATTTTGCCATGGGCAGCATAGATGGCAATTGAAGAATTGTCACGGTGCAGGTGGAGAGCAATGCATCTTCAGGGGGGCTTTGCAGTTGTCTTTATTGCTCCTACAGCTCCCACCCATCAGACACCAAACTGCAGCAACTCCAAGCTCAGGAGGGACATTTTGCATGCTTGAGGGAGCAGCACATTGATTCACTTCCCAGCAATGAGTTTTACGGTTATAAAATGTAGGTAGAATGTAGCAATTTATTTGAGTGAGGAAAATGATTGCTCCAGGCTGCTTCTCTGTGGAGTGCAGCATTGCTTGTCTGTGTTGTGTAGGGGGGGAAGTGCCTCTGCTGAAATTCTGGTGCCTTGGCTCAGGGCTTAAGGACAAAGGCGATGAATCCAGGTGATAACCTGTAATTGTAATAAAAATTTTAACATCTGTGGCTGAAAAGGCTAGAGTGTTGATGTTGCTATTTGAAAGTACTGGTTTTCTGTCTTCTTCCTTTCGGCACCTCCCACTGGAAGAATACTTATGCTGACTTCCTTATTGCTCCATGTGTGTGTCTCCCACTGTGGAGCTCTGAGGAGTGTGGCTGTGCTGAGGATGTTTCTGGCCAAACTGCTGGGGCAGGGTGAGCCTGGAGTCTGAGAAGGGACTACCATATCTCCAGCCTTTTAGGTGGAAGCAGTAGCAAGGCTGGGAGGGTGTTGCTGGTAGACACACACAAACACAGACTGACCATGTATGTACACAGACATGTACATCTAGCCCCACTGATCAGCATATGTGGGCATGCACAGCAATCACACAGACTGCACCAGCAGCCTCATCCTTTTCCCTCTTGGCTGGTCAGGATGAAGTAGAAATGCTCATGTTCGTATCTGGCCCTTGATCCTGTTCCTCTGGCTGCTTGCACTGGGATAGATGGGCCCTCTGGCCTGCAGACCCAGGGGGTGAGGGGTACAGACCTCCTGTGGTTATGTTTAACATACACACTACAGACCTTCCAGTGTCTCACCTTGAGCATCTCTCTGTCCTGATCAGATGGAGATGTTTGCTTTTCCCAGGTCCTTCTTCCCTAGAGACACCCATGGCTCTCTCTACACCCCCATACCCATCTCTATCAGTCAGGCAGGACTCCCCAGTCCCTCCAGTAGTCAGCTCCCTCAGGTCACTCTTAGACACCCCCTCCCCCTGCTCTCAGGTCACCTCCTAAGTTGGCTCCTCTGGCCCAGTGTTTGCGGTGATTCGCATTCATGCACACACCTGTAGTCACTGCAGCTGGTGGCACTCAGGTACATTGGCCCCTGCAACCAGTGGTCCCACTCCAGATGCTGGCACTCTCACCCATATACACAGGTGCACATGCAGAATGGAGCCCCTTGCCCAGGAAGAGACGAGACATGGAGGTTACAGTGGTGTACTGACCAGATGATGGTTCATGTACAACTGGTCCTTTTTAGCCTATTATTTCTTTGTTTTCCCATGCTTGTTCTTCCCCAAATCATCTCAGTCCCTTCCTTTGCCTGCTTTCATACGAGGTGGATGTTTGAATGTTTTTTGGAGTGAGTCTGAGTGCCTCTGCAGTGCACACTGTGCTATCCCATATCCCCCATGAAGGGAGCTGGGAAAGGGCAGGTGGGGCACTTGGCACAGTTGATCCGAATTTCTGGTCATTTCAACTTCGAAAGGGATCTAAGCAGTCTTATTCCGGGAGAATGACTAACTCCATAACATTTTTGTTTTGAGTAGGCTCTCATGTGCTTTCCATCAGCAAGTGCAGTTGTGTCCTTTATATGAAGCAGATTTTCAGCAGAAGTTGCTCCAGCACCACTCATCTGGCTTGTGATTGAGGCCAGTTCCAGGTGCTGCACTGCCTGATTTTTCCTGCCATGTCCTTGTGCAAAGAGTTTGAACACTTTCACCTCTGTGTCCGGACCATTTCTGGTATTTGTAGTGTCTGAAGGATAACAGAATTTGAGAAGCACAGCTCTTGCTACCATAGGTGGGGTCCTCAAGCTTGTGTGCCATGAGGGTCTGTGCAGAGTCTTATCCAGCCAAATTGAAAATGAAGCAGTGTCAGAGCTGGTGGTTTTGGCTGCCTTGGCACAGTGTCCACTGTTGACATTGAGCTGTTCCTCACCCTTCTGATTTGTCCACCTACATCTCAGTGGCTGCTGGTGGCATGTTGTCCCAGATCATGGGAGTTGAATGCCCTTGTCTCTCTCTGTCATGTGACGCAATCACCCCTGCTAGTGCCACAGTCAGTGTTGGGACCAGTACGAGATGCCACCATTGTTTTTCACAGGCAAGGCAGTGTGCCTGTGTTGCACTGCAGTGTCAGGTTTGCTTGCCTCTCTTCTCCTACCTGACATCCAGTTGGGTCCTAAGCAGTTTTTGAACTGGTGGCTAAAATACCAGCTGAAGATGACTGTGTCTCAAAGCTCCTTGAGCACCACCAGAGGCTTGGTCCTGAGTTCCAGGCCGTTCTGACTAGCAAGATAATTCCTTTGTTCTGACTTGCTGCCTCCAGTGATGCAGTGTGTGAGTTTGAATGCTGTGAGTTGTCTGAAGCTGTTCTCATTGAAGGACTAATCATACTTTCATTCTTTTGTGTGCTGTAAGACACAACTTGGCAATGCTTCCAGCCTCAGGCCATGCCATGGGCTGGGCGATGCATTTCTGTACTGGGAAACGTGTATGGTGGCCCTTGTTCAGCTATATCTTTGGAAACTTCGGCTCTGGTGTCAGACAGTCACTCTTCAGTGATGACACATGTAACAACTCCATGGAAAATGCCCCAGCAGTGCTTCAGCTGGGAAGAGGCTGATGGAGAAACTGCTGCCTCTGTTCCTTCCCACTGACAAAGCTGATCACAGTGTGTATCTAGCAGACTGGGTGATATGGCATCAAGCTGGCAGATTCAGGATCAGAGATGAAATCATCTCTCTTCAGCTTCTTGGAGCTCTGAGTGATCTCCCGCAAGAGCAACGCCCTCCCTTTACCTGTAAGATTCACACCTGCAGGTTGATGGCTTTGCTCGGACACAGTGCAGGATCTGCTGGATCTCTTGTCTTGTACAAGGGCCATCTCAGTGCTGCTGCATTCCTGGCTCAAACCATCCCTGCATGACCCTGTCCCAGCAAGGCTGATCCTGGTGTGTCTGTCCATGACTCCATTTGGTGACAGGAGATGAGCCTGGACACCCCTCAGCCTCCTCCTCCTCCTCCTTCTCTGGCAGTGCTCCTGAGGGACAGCTGCTCAGCCAGCACTTTAAAGGTGGTATCAGTCCACTTGAGAGAGTATTTTCTACCTGTATTTTCCTCCTCTCTCAAGGACTCTTCCAGGATTCTGCACCTGAGAGGACCTGGGGAAGTATGATACTACTGTTTTGTAGACCATAGATTGAACAGAATGGGAAAAGCAAATACCTACAGGATATTGCAGAGGAAGCTGCGTGGCCTGGGGTGGCAAGCTGGAGGGCATCTGCTGCTGGAAGGCTTGTGGGAAAGTCTTAGTCATGGGTTACTGGTACTGTGCTTAACTTTCTGAAGAGAAAAGAAGTCTGTAAAAAGAAGAACTGATTGGAAGACATAAGCTGATAGGAAGGAAAATTACTGAAAAAGTCCAGAGTACAAACACAGTACAGAAACCAGTCACAGCTGTTCCTGGGCTCTGAATTGGTGATTCCCAACATAAATGCCTTTTTGTTAACAGCTATGCTTTTAATCCTTAAATCATATCTGTTTCCCAAGAAGAAAACCAGTGCTTTTGGGATTGTGGCTACTGAAAGTGGTTTTCCTGCTGCATTTGGGATGGGATGTTGGGACAGTCGTGTGTGAGAATGGCACAGGTTCTGCCATGCTTGCTGAGGTTGTCTTGCCTTCCCTACATGCTAGATGTGAGGCTGCAGAGCAGAAGCAGAAGGTACCACTGGGAACTCTGAAAAAAGACTCAAAATCGCATGAGGAAAAGCAGAAACAACTGACAGAGAAAATCCGCCAGCAGCAGGAAAAGCTGGAAGCACTGCAGGTGAGTCTGGAGGTCTCCAGGCAAGCAGAGCAAGTTTGAGGGACCTTCTAGTGCAAAGGGATGCTGCTGAGTCTTATGCCCTCTGTGCTCCTTCATGGGGCAGGGGTTTTTTATTAACAGATAACAAGCATCTAAGCTTGCATTTTATTTTCTGTTGGAAAAATGGGACTGATGTCTGAAGGGATGTCTCTTGAAGGACACAGAACACACTTCCTTGTAATTGGTTTTTTTAACCTGGAAGACTGTTGGGCTGGGTTCAGGCATTTGCTGACAGCTTGTAAAGATGACTTTTCTGATTTTTCTGATTTTATTTTTAATAGAAAACCACTCCAATTCGATCTCAAGCTGACTTAAAGAAACTGCCTTTGGAAGTGACCACACGACCTTTGGGAGAGGTAAATGGCATACTGCTGTAGGCTTTTACTCTTTTGTGCTGCCTTAGCTGCTCTGAACAGCAGTTGCTCACTGTCATCCATCCTCTTTCTGTACCCACATTTGTTTCAGCACACCCGACCTCAGCGCCCGCGATCTCCTCCTTTGCCTGATGTAATCAAGAACGCTCCCAGCAGACCACCAGGATCTTCGCCTCCTCCTAAGTCCAGCAGTCTTCTGAAAAAGAGCTCTTCAGATCGCCCAAATACCAGTTCTTCCAATCTGGCCAACGTGCTCTTCACAGAGGAGGCCAGCACTTCCAGACAGCAGAACACTGTGACAGCTGGGAAGTCTAACAGCACTTTAAAAACTCTTGCCAAACCAGGTACAGCCATGAAGTCCCTCTCTGCTGGCCTGCAGAGCCCTAAAAGCCCACGTGAGACACCGAGTCCAAAAGCTGCCAAGGTGCCAGCAACAAAGAAATCTGCCTCTGGCAAATGCTCACAGGTGAGACTCAACAGGATGAAACCCCTCAGCTCCTCACCCACTGTCCTTCTCAGCCTGTCTCCTCTGTCCTTGGGATGTGCACTGTGGGCCCTGCACAAGACAAAAGAACTCTTTCTTTTGGGTTAGGGTGCCATTTACACCCCTCAAGAAGACTTGTTTCATCTCTTTCCTGTTAGACAGATTGTTTCTCCAGAAAAAAGAAGAATGTGAAGTGGTGGAGTGAGCATTTGTATGATCATGTAGCACCTCTGAAACACCCCAAAAAGGCTAATTAACTTGCAAATTAACTACTGGATATTGGGCTTTTTTTTATTTTTAAACTTGGCTGAAAGAATGTTTTTGATTGGTAACAGGCTGAAATTAACAGCTAGATCTTGTTACTTCCTACAGGCCTCCAGCAGTCAGAAGAGGACCCTGAACCTCCCAGAAGATGGGTCTGAGGAGGAGGGGGAGCACAGAAAGGAGAGGACAAAACGAGGAAAATTTGTGGCAGTGAAAGAAGAGAGGGGTTCCAATGAGGTGGTGGTGGAGGTGAGAGTATACTGGTTTCCCCAGCAGAAGGTATTTGTCAGGTATTATAATCTTGATGGGAGACAGCTAATGTGAGCTCTCTTTGCTCCCAGCTCACAGACAGTGCTGGAGAGGAAGAGTTGGTGGAGCTGAAGAAAGCTCAAAAAGGTGAGAAATGAGCCATTGGGCTGCTGCTGGTATCTGACATAGAAAAGCACTTCATCACTCATCAGTTAAACATGTGACTTCATTAATGAGCTTTTTAAGTAAGAAATAGTGTAAATTTGAGTCCCAAGCACCGAGATGACTCTAACTTGGATGAAACATTTTGGCTGGGAACCCTTTGATTAGACCAGATGCAGTTGTGGCGTGGGAGGGTCTGTGATTGAGGGCTGCATCGCACTGACATGTATGGGACTGGGCTATGGAATGTAACTGATGACATGCTCAGCCTTCCTGGGTGGATCATGAAACTATACTAGCCAGGAAATGCTCAGGACTATATCTGTTCCTGCTCTGCTGCTGTGAGAGAAGGAGGGTTGGGACACCCCAAGAAAGGTGATAGCCAGTGTGGTATTGCACTTTCTGCTGGAGAAGGTCATCTCTTCAGCATGCTTCCAAGGACTTGTCTGGAAAGTAGGGACATGTGGCAAATTGTCCTAGAGGCCTTCACGAGCCTAGAAGGCCCATGTCAAACAGCCTGGAGTACCAGAGCAACCTTCTGTCTGGAATTGCCAGCTCATGCCTGGTCCTGCACTTTGGCTATAACAACCCCATGGAGAGCTACAGGCTGGGGACAGAGTGGCTGGAGAGCAGCCAGGCAGAAAGGAACCTGGGAGTTCTGATTGATAGGAAGCTGAACATGAGCCAGCAGTGTGCCCAGATGGCCAAGAAGTCCAGTGGCATCCTGGCCTCTATCAGGCACAGTGTGGCCAACAGGACAAGGGCAGTGATCCTACCCTGTGCTCAGCACTGGTGAGGCCGCACCTTGAGTATTGTCTGGGCCCCTCAGTTCAGGAAGGACATTGAGGTGCTGGAGAGGGTCCAGAGAAGAGCAACGAGGTTGGGGAAGGGACTGGAGAACAAGTCCTGTGAGGAGAGGCTGAGGGAGCTGGGGTTGTTCAGCCTGGAGAAGAGGAGGCTCAGGGGAGACCTTATTGCTCTGGACAACTCCCTGAAAGGTTGTAGCTAGGTTGGGGGTCAGTCTCTTCTCCCAGACAACCATAAGTAGGACAAGAGAGCACAGGCTTAAGCTCTTGCCAGGGAAGGTTCAGGGTTAGATATTAGGAAGAAATTTTTTACAGTAATCAGGAATTGGAATGGGCTGCCCAGGGAGGTGGTTGATTCATTGTCCCTGGAGGTTTTTAAGGCAGAACTGGATGTGGCACTTAGTGCCATGATCTAGTAAGTACGATGACTGGATCAAAGGTTGGACTTGATGATCTCAGAGGTCTTTTCCAACCTGGTTAATTCTGTGATTTTCATGCATCTTAATGTTTCTCAGCAAGAGCTGAGCTGTGTGCCTGTTGTGCTTTGATAGTGTCCGTACTGTTTGAGGGTGTTGTCATAGGTTCAGATGTGCTCCCCGCTGAGGTGCCTGAATCTCAAGAGCTCCTGCAGAATGTGCTTTCCAGCAGCAGAATGTTTGCACATGCTTTTGCTTCCTCCTCACAGATAAGGGGCTGCATGTAGAGGTGCGTGTGAACAAGGAGTGGTTCACGGGCCGTGTCACAGCTGTGGAAAGGGGCAGACATGGGATCCGGTGGAAGGTGAAGTTTGATTATGTCCCTACAGACACCACACCACGGGATCGCTGGTAACTATCTCAAGCTACTGGATTTTGGAGGTTTGTTCTGCATTTGGGAGGAAGGGGCTATTTTACTGTCACGGATGCTCAAGACAAATACGCTGCTGTTACATCAGGGAGCAGCATGTGAGTGCAGAACTGTCCAGTGGCTTCATAATGAATGAGGATCACAGACTCCATCAGTGTAGTGTGTGTAGAGGTCTGAGCGACAGGTTCTGATGAAGCAGCTAGCAGTGTTTCAGGTATGTCTAGTGTAGGAAAAGATTCCTGACATTCCCTTAATACTTTTTCTCAGGGTAGAGAAGGGCAGTGAGGATGTGAGGCTAATGAAGCCTCCCTCTCCTGAGTGCCAGGCTCCAGACACTCAGCAGGAAGAGGAGGTGGTTGTGGCTGAACCTTCTACCTCGGAGTGCATCAGAATCGAACCGGACACCACTGGTCCCAGCAGCAGCCAAGAAACAGTTGATCTTCTAGTCCAGCTCCTTCGGTGGGTTCACTGCAGGCCCTTGGAAGCTCTGCAGTCTGATTACTTCAGCCTGTTCAACTCCCAGCTCTGGTTTTATGTGTTTCTTTCCTACACAGGAATTGTTTGAGGTACTTCTTGCCTCCGAATTTTCCAATCTCCAAGAACGAGCTGAGTTCCATGAGCTCAGAAGGGTTGTTGGCATTTCCCTTGGTAAGTTCAGAAAAGTAAGTTTTGGGGGATTTCCCACACAAGTTCTATTCTTATGGCAAATGTGCATCCTGTGATGGAAAAGCACACTCTTCAATAGGTGATTTGGATCCTCAACAGACTAACATAGCTAAGGAAAAGAATGAGAGCTCTGAGAGATGCTCTGAGTCTTGTGACAGTTATCTGAGGATTTTTCAAATTGCTGTACATCTATGTGGGAACACTGTTGCCTGCTACTATCTCAGATTCTTATCTGTCACTGTTAAATTTTAAAAACAGGCCAGATTAAAGGTTTGTAGAAGCAGGATGTAGACATATCTGGTTTTGCTACCAGCCTTATAACTTACAGGAGGCAATCTTGAAAGTGGCAGAGAACATGGAAACCAACCCCCTTCTCATTTCCCAGGTGAGCAGGCTGGCTGGCTACAAGTCAGCCTCACACCTTAAGACTTTTGGGTGGGTCTTTATTTGAGGACAGAGCAGGTAGGGCTGAGCTTCCACCGTTGTCTGTGAGCTGGTACTGGGACGTCCAGTGCTGGCTGGAATTCAGAGCAAGGGAACTGGCCTCTGACTTTACCATCTCTGACATACCACCAAGGGAGACCTTTCCAGGAGGGACCTACACATGACAAAAGCCACCTGCAGATGAACAGATGACCAAAGTCAGTGCTGTTTGGTACTTCTGTGCTCGCAGTGTGTGGCAGTCTCTTGTCTCCTCCTCTTTGTTAACTCAGGCCATCTGCTGGAGTTACCATTCCCACTGTTTCCACAGGACACCTTCGTTGTGTCTGGGGTGTTTGCCGAGTGCAGCTGTTCCTACCTCACAGTGACAGGCTGTGTTGTCTGGGTGATATGTACCAAGGACACTGTAGTGGGTTTGGCTGAAATCCTGGGAGGGGACACAGGCCAGCTGACTCACACTGACCAAAGGGATATTCCATACCATTTGATGTCAACCCAGATATAAAAGGAGCAGGGAGAGAGGCAGTGGCACTCTCTCGCATAATGGCTGCCTGCTGATGACTGTTGCTGTGTTGGAGCTCTGCTTCCCGGAGGGGTGATCATCCATTCCTGCTTGTGGGGAAGTAGGGATTGACTGTTGGCTTTTGCTTTGTGCATATGTGCACTGCTTTAGTTTTTTTTCCCCCTTTTCTGCATAAAGTGCCTTATATAACCCATGGTTTATTACTTTTTTTCTTTTCTTTCCCTTCCCTCTGGGAAAGGGAGTGCTCTAGTGTCTCGGTGGACACCTGGCATTCAGCCAAGCTCAACTCATCACAGACACTCACAGTGTACAGGGGCTATCAGGTCTTGCTGTAGCATACCTGTGAGTTCAAGCTTTTTAAAACACGCTGCACCTTTAATGTAAACTCAGGCCGCTTTGGGAGCAGTCCTGGTGTTGGAAGAATTTGTAAACCCATGTGAGTTTTGTGCTGGACGCAGTAGGCAAATCAGATGTAAATGTGAGCATGGGCAGAGTGTGCAGAGGCATGTTGTGGGGAGGTCACAGGGGCCGCTAGTTTGATTCTTCTAAAAGCCTGTGAGTGCTGCTGGTTTTTGTGATGCTCTGTGCTTTCTCTTAACATGTCATCTGTTGTGTTTTGTCTGCTACAGAAAGAATATTTTAAGCAGTATGAGGTGGGTCTGCAGAACCTGTGCAATTCATATCAGATACGTGCTGATGCCCGGGCCAAAGCCTGTGAGGAAAACCTCCGGAACTCAGAGAGGAAGCTGAGGGAAACAGAAGAGAAACTGCAGAAACTGAGGACTAACATCATGGCCCTTCTGCAGAAAGTGCAAGAGGTGGGTAAGGAAGAGAAGCAAACCCTGAGCTGCCTCAGAGTAGCCACCTGGCCCCACCCCCTCTGGGCATTTCAGGTGTTTCAGTGCAGTCTTACTGGGCTCCATCTCTTCCTCAGCTGGGAGCAACTTGGACTCAGCCCATCAGAGGCAGACAGGTGCACAGCTGTCCCTGCCCACTCTTTGGGTCCCCTTGAGTGTTAATTCTGACAGGATGATTGCTCATGGCATGTGCATACTGCACAGGTTCTGTTTGTTCTTTGCATTCTGCTGCAGGAGAATGACCCCAGGCATAGGCAGTGCTCTGCAGGGAGTTTTTGCCCCATGCTTGGGCAGATTCTGAACCGCTTACAGAAATGCAAACCTTTAAATAAATAATAGTAAAAAACCATGTGGTGAAACTGATTTATTAATTATGCTATTACATATGAAATTAAAATAGCAAATACATATTTAAATAAAACCTTTAAATAAATAAACTTTAAATTTAAAAACTAGGTAAATAAAATCAGCATCAACCAATGGAGAAACTACTGAAAGCAGTTGTTCCCTGTTAGGAAAATCTGTTAAAGCTAAAATAACCCAACCAAACCTAACTTGACCCAGATCAGCACAGTAAATCCATCACTTGAGTGAATTGTTTGAGCATCAGGTGCTCATGAGTTTCCATATGTTGTCGGGCACTGACAGGGAAAGCTGTGGATGCTCTCACCACAGCTGTCAGCAGGTGGAGGCTGCTGGAGTTGGGGCATAGAGGCTGAGCAGACCACATGTTGAAGAGAATGCTGAGCTTCTCTGTCTCCTTCATTCTTGCACTGTTCTTCAAGATTCACTTCTCACTGGTATTTCTTGTTTCAGGACATTGATATTAATACAGATGATGAACTGGATGCATATATCGAGGACTTGATCATGAAGGGAGACTGAGCAGCCCAATTTCAAGTCCCGGAGAAGTGCAGAGGAGCTGACTGCTACAATGGGAGATGTGGATTCCTGCAAGGGTGGCCTGGGGCAGCTGATGAGCAAAGAGGGTTTTTAAAGAGTGCTCATGTTGGGGTACAGCTTGTTCCTGTGACTGTACATGAAAAACCTTTGTGCTGTTGGCAGGAAAATTTTTAACACTGCAGGTCTCTGAATCTCTTTGGTTTGTTTATAAATATTTATTTTTAAAAGAAATGGGAGCTGTGCCTGTTGTGATGGGTGGGTTGCTGCGTGTTTTTAGTGATGTAAAAGTGTGAATACCCTTCTTGCATCTAATATATATTCATATCCTAAACCTGTGAGCCCAGAGCACCCTGCTCAGCAGGTTGTTTCAAGTGAGAACCTGGCAGCAGCTAAAAAACAAACCTGGAGTTCTGGCAGAGAACTCAATTTTAGATGTGGAAGATACTCAGCTTGGGCTGGAGATAGATGAATTTGAACTGTAGGAAGGAGATGTCCCCTGCCAAACATTCCATTACCTTCCCAAAGTTTTCCTTCCAAACTTGCCCTTCCCATCTCTTCCCAAACCTTCCATTCCCAAACAGTCCCTTCCCAAAATTTCCCAAAAGTTTTCTTCCCAAAGCTTCCCAAACCTCAGTGGAACTCTGAGCACCAAAGGTGCCCCTGCCCTAGGCAAAGACTTTGGAACAACAGAATCATTAGGGTCCCTTGGAAAGAGAGACTTCCGGTGGTCCTTCCTCCAGCCCATGAATGTGGCAGGAGAGCTCCAAGTGCTTACCCTTTCCTGACAGTGTCCCTTTGTGCCACCCTGATGGGGTGGTGCATGGGGTGTTTACACGAGGGACCTGCCTGAAGGGGACCTCACCTGCTGTCTCCCAATTTTGCCTGCCTCCTCTAATGCCAGCTTCAGCACTAACAGAGCCTTTTCCCATTCCCAATATCGTTGTGAGCTTCCTCAAAGCTGCCTGAGTGAAAGTGGAGTGCACAAGTGGGACCCTCTAGCCCATGCTGCACCACATGAATTGACACGCCAGCAGTAGCCAATCCCCACTCAATCTCTCAAGGGTGTTGTGCATGAATGGTCTCAAGAGTGGCATATATTCCTGCCTCAAAGGCGTGCAGCTTCAGGGCGTCCTCATGGACTGCAGTCCAGTGTCAAGAAGCTCTGTTCTTGCTCAAGTCATGGAAAGGCTGTGCTAGGATGGAAAAATCAGCACTGTGCCTCCTCCAAAATCACCAAGAATCCTAAAGCATGCTTCAGTT